>NW_010729169.1:1678990-1750560 GCF_000365185.1 Nelumbo nucifera
TGTATTGTTCTATTATTTTAGTATAAATAATAAGTGAAGGGGGCGGCCAGAATTATTGCTCTCTTTTCTTTCAACTTCTCTTCTTCTCTTCTTCTCCTTCTCTCTTCTTTCTCTCTTCAAGAAACTACTTTCTTTCATATTTTTTAATTCAGAAGATTTCTACTAAAACCATCCCAAAAACATTCAAAGGCAGCTAGCTTACTGAATTGAGTGAGCACTTCCATCAGACAAATGAAAAGTAAAGGGGAGAGAGGGTCCCCCTGTCTAATTCCTCTATAACTTTCAAAGAAACAAGCCACTTGTTCATCAATGAGGACAGAAAATTTTGGAGAGGTGACACATACCTTTATCCAGTTCCTCCACCTCAGACCAAAATTCATCTTTGCCAAGACAAAATCCAAACATCTCCAGTTGATATGATCATATTCCTTCTCAATATCCAATTTGCAGATCAGACCAAGTTTTCAATCCCTCCTTTTAGAGTCAATCAGCTCATTTGCAATCAAGACAATATCCAACATTTGTCTACCAAGGACAAATGCACACTGATTGTCAGAAATTACATTCGATAGAACTTTCTTCATCCTCTCAGCCAACACCTTTAAAATAATCTTATAGAAGCTATTTAGGAGACTAATGGGCCTGAAGTCTTTAAGTTTGTAGCTCCAACAATCTTAGGAATGAGAGAAATAAAAGTATTATTCAGGCTTCTCTATACGGATGATGAACTATGGAAGTTCTGAAATACAGTCAGAAGGTCTTGCTTGATAAAGTCCCATTTTAAATAGAATAGATTAGTCAGACCATCTGGTCCAGGGCACTTCTCAGACTCCAGATTTCTGATGCATCCTTAATCTCCTCCTCAGTGAAAGGCCTTTCTAAGAGGGAACTCTGCTCATCTGACAATCTCTTAAAAGGAGTATTCAAAGGAAGAGGTCTAAAAGTCCATGGCTGTTTACATAAATTTTTATAAAAAGTTGTAGCAATGGCCTTGATTTCCGCATCCATTTCTCCTACTCTTCCTTCACAACACAGTTTGCTGATTTCCTTGAATCTGGTTTGGGCATTTGCCATTTTATGAAAAAAACTTGTGTTCCGGTCCCCTACCTTCAACTAGGAGATGGCCCTCTGCCTCCAACTTATCTCAACCTTGTAGGTAATCTCATCATAAACTGCCTTAGCAAGATCTCTCTTCAACCTTTGATCTTGAGAAATAGGACCCACCTCTTCTGCTCTATCACTTTCCTCAATTAAGCTCAAGCAAGCCTTTTTTTTTCTGTTTCCAGAGACGGCTTGTTTTCCAACTTCCATACTTTAGCCTTCTCTTTAATCACCCCCAATTTTTTTGCCAGTCTATGGAAGCTTGACCCAATCACTTGACACTCATTCCAAGACCCGTTTAACAAGTGGATGAAAGTCTCTTATTCAAACCAGGCTTTTTCAAATTTAAAGGGAACCTTTTTCCTTTCTCGAGGGCCACAGATCAGTTGTATAGGACAATGGTCTGAAACAGGCCCTGCAAGAGCAACTTGTCTGAATTTTGGAAAAATGTCATCCCACCCTGATGACACAAGAAACCTGTCAAGTCTGACCAGAACAGGATCTCCTGATTACTAGTCCAAGTAAACTAGGCACCAACCAAAGGTAAGTCCATCGGATCAAAACTGCTAATGAACTCAGCGAACATATTCATCGATTTGGATCTTCTTCCCCTTGTGTTCCTTTCTTCAGCTGAAAGTGTCACGTTGAAATCACCCCCTCTCGCCACGGACAATCAAGCACTCCTCTAGCTCTTGCTAAGTCCTCCCAAAGCTCACACTCCTCTAACTGTTGTCAGTTGGGCCATACACATTTGTGGTTTGGCATTACTCTCCACCTTCCAAGTCGACCACTATTGAAATTGAGAAAATTCCAATCTTCCAAGAGGTAACATTGCACTTCGTCAGATCCCACATTATCATCAGGCCCCCAGCACCACCCACTGCCGGCTTCTAGAGCCATTTCACCTGACCATCCCCCCATAAACTTCTGATTAGTTTCTTGTAAGAGAATTATTTGAGATCTTGACCTATCCAGAACATCACACAACACCACCCTACTCCTTCCTAAGCCTATGCCCCAAACATTCCAAGAGTGTAAATTCAACTCCATTTAAAACAAAACTAAAGTAGACCACAGCACACACCCCCCTACTGGTGCACTTTTTACCCCCTCTTGAAGATCCTTCCCCACTTCTTGCCTTGTCATTCAGCCCACACGTTAGTCGTAGGATTTACCGGCTCTTTTTTGAAGTGGTTCCCCTTTCTTAGCTGCAAGCTTTCCACTCTCCAATAAAACTCTTTGTTCAATTCCCTCTAAATATTTTGTTGTCTCTTCTTTCAGACCTTCCATCGAAACCCACAAGAATTTTCCCAGCCTCAAGAGTTTGGAGTTTACCCAAGAAGACGAAGAGGAGGCACATTTTTTTGTGGCCTTACCTCTTCTAGTCACATCTACAGCTATCTTTCCATTCCCTTTCTCCACTGTAACAGCATCCCCCGCCGTTGATAAGTCCCCTACCTCTATCATTTTGTCTCCGTCTTCGAACTCCCCTTGAAGAGTCTTAAACTGATTCTCAATGCTTGCCTAACTAGCTACCACTGCAAGCAGCACAGCATCCATAACAATTTCCACTAGCTCTAGGTTGATGGAGGGAGTCGAAACTTCCAATGGGTGACCGACAACCAGAGACTGCACTTGGAAAGGGGCACGGGAGGCTTCCCACTCTCCTCCCTACAATACTCCTTGATTCACTTGGAACGAGAGAACGCTGGAATTCAAACCAACGCTTTTCTTCTGAGGTCGAGGACCAGGTTGGCTGAGCCAGTTGGGTCCAGCAAGAATCGGGGTAGAGGAGCTTTTTTTTTATCAGTAACAAAATGCTTTATTAAATAATAAAATTGTGAAATTATCAAAAATATAATAATAATAATAATAAAATTGTGAAACTTTAACTACAAGATCGGGGTGGAGGAGCTTGAAAAGTGGGTCTGTGGTCTGGGTTCGCTACTCGCCTTTTTAGTTTGGTCTGAGCAGAGCTCATGTGTTGGAGTCAGGTTTGGAGTCTTTAAGGTTAAGGGTGACCTTATACATGTCTAAGTGGTCCATCCCAAAATATTCGGATCTTTGGGAGAACCAGATAAGTAACCCAAACTATGGTCCACCCTTGTACATGTCTCCCTCTCTACATTTTACACCACGTGGAGCTCTAACAGGCACTCTTTGATTAACTCTTTCAAATTTTCAATACTAAGAGGATTAGTATCTTGATTTAAAATTGGAGTTCAAGATCCCACCACCGACTTCCACTTAAGTCCCACATCTTGACCGTCCAAAAACAAAGAGATCGAACGGTCTCCCCTTTCCCTCCCTTTTTCTCCACCCTCACCTCTTCCGGTAACCCTAGCCACCATCTCCCCCACCACCCTCCCCTGGGAAACCTGTCAAACCAACAATGGACTACCCTCATTGTTTCTCGAGCAATTACTCTCCCCTTCCTCCTCTAGGATTAAAATTGTTTTCGACAAAGCTGAATACTGCTCTTGCTCTATTTGGCTTTTTTTTACTCATCTTTTCTCTTGTGTCCCTTCTTTTGACTGATGGAATTTTTTCAGGCCACACCCACACCATGAAGATGGATTCACCAACAACAATTTCCACCTTCTCAAGGAAGCTATCTGCACATCTCACTTTCATTCATACCCACTCACAAGTCGCTAGTTCCTGAGGAGAATCATTAGTTTCGATGAACCCCCCACACACATCTCCGATCACCTTCATTACACTTGGACACCAGAGCACTAGCGGAAGCCCGAAGATACGAATCCAAGACATTTCACCAGGTTCCTGATCACCTTCCGCTTCAGATAAAAGCACCCCAAACTCGCACCCCACCAGTCCAGTAGCACACTAGACCTCCCAAATGTCCGCGGACCATTTCTGAGGACCCACGCCACTTCAGCTCTAGAGGGAAAGATGAAGAGAAAGAATTCATCCACCAACTTTTTCACCCTTACCCCTCCCACTTCTCTCCAAATCTTATTAACCCACAGATCTACTTGCAGTAAATCCATCCCCTCTGAACCTTCTAACCAAACAGTTTTGCAGGAAGCGTCTACTTGCCTCTACTCCCGCCACCTCAATATTAGCAACCCATTTACCTTCGACTTTCATCAGATCTGAATACCCAAACTCTGGCCACGCTTCCACTGCTGCTTCTTTGCTGTAGGGAACTCCTTTCTTACTCGTGCATCAACCCCTCCCCTCTTATACCAATTTTCAGTTTCCCACCTTTTCGAGGATTTCTGGAAAAATCTCCTCTATGCATCACAATAAACTTCGAAGGAAAAACTACCTAGCTCGTCATCGCAAGAGCCTTCTAAGGGTGAACAGAATAAGTCAAGCTACTATAAAGAAGAGAAACTAACCTGTCCACGTGTGTAGATAATCGTGCCACTAACAAGATTACTGTTAAGTATCAATACCTGATAACACAGTTAGATGACATGCTTGACGTGGTGGCTGGCTTACAATCATTTCCAAGATCGATTTAAGGAATGAATATCATCAAATTTGAATCAGATCAAGCGACAAGGGGAAAACTGCCTTCAAAACAAAGGATGGAATTTATGAGTGGTTAGTTATGCCCTTTCAAGACAAAGGACAGACTAATGCACCAGTACCTTTATGTGCGCCATTAAGCAAGCTTCACATCCTTTCATTTGTCATTCTGTAGTGGTCTACTTTGATGATATTTTTGTGTATAGACAAGATGCAGCTGAACATATGAATCACTTTAGACAAGTGATGAGAGTTTTATGCCAAGAGAAGCTCTACATCAACCAGAAGAAGGGCACTTTTATGAGTTCCAACGTAATCTTCTTTGGGCTTTCTAATTTCCTCAAGAGAAGTGGAGGCTGATCCAAACAAAGCCAAAGCTATTCTTGATTGGCCTATCCCTTCGAATTTACATGAAGTGCATAGCTTCCTGCTTCCATAACTAGGAATGGCAATGGGGTGGTTTCAGGAGGGGCACCCCCTCCCCATTCCACCCTGTAGCCAAATTCCCCTACCTCGTCCCCAATGGCGGGACAGGTTCTGTGTAGGGCTGTAGAGGGAAGGGATAATTTTGTCATTATACTTTTCTTTTGTACCATATTATTAGTATAGTGTGTATACTAGACAATAGGCATCTCTATACCTTATTGTACTTTATTCTCTTATGTAAGGGCAGTATTGTACTTCTGCCCCTTTTAAATATAAAGTGATGTTTCCTGGTTGGGTTGAGCCATCAGAACCAACCAAACAGACTTGGTGTTCTCTGCTCTTTCTCCCTTCTCTCTCTCAGTTTCTAGATTAACATTGTACCAGAGTAGGTTGCGCTCTGATTCTCAATGGGTATTTTAGAATCTTCTTGCTTCCCTTGGCTTTTGAGACAGACTAATGCACCAGTACCTTTATGTGTGTCATTATGCAAGCTTCACATCCTTTCATTTGTCATTTTGTAGTGGTCTACTTTGATGATAATTTTGTGTATAGCCAAGATGCAGCTGAACATATGAATCACTTTAGACAAGTGATGAGAGTCTTATGCCAAGAGAAGCTCTACATCAACCAGAAGAAGGGCACTTTTATGAGTTCCAATGTAATCTTCTTGGGCTTTCTAGTTTCCTCAAGAGAAGTGGAGGCTGATCCAAACAAAGCCAAAGCTATTCTTGATTGGCCTATCCCTTCTAATTTACATGAAGTGCATAGCTTCCTGCTTTCATGGCTAGGAATGGCAACGGGGTGGGCTCAGGAGGGGCACCCCCTCCCCATTCCACCCTGTAGCCAAAATCCCCTACCTCATCCCCAATGGCGGGACAGGTTCAGGGTAGGGCTGTAGAGGGAAGGGGTAATTTTGTCATTATACTTTTCTTTTGTACCATATTATTAGTATAGTGTGTATACTAGACAATAGGCATCTCTGTACCTTATTGTACTTTATTCTCTTATGTAAGGGCAGTATTGTACTTCTGCCCCTTATAAATATAAAGTGATGTTTCCTGGTTGGGTTGAGACATCAGAACCAACCAAACAGACTTGGTGTTCTCTGCTCTTTCTCCATTCTCACTCTCAGTTTCTAGATTAACATGGTGCCAGAGTAAGTTGCGCTCTGATTCTCAATGGGTATTAGAATCCTCTTGCTTCCCTTGGCTTTTGAGATTGGTTTAGGGTTGCTTTGATCAACCCTAGAACCAGTATACTCTATGCAAGCAGCAAGCTCTTGGGAGATATCAGTTCATGACAAAACTTCAAGGGGTGTGTCGCCTGACCATTTACATCATATTCTGAAAGTTTCATTGGATTTGAAGTGTAGAAGGGGTTCTATTCAATTCATCTGGGCGGCAGCAGGTTTTCTTTCCATTTTTGGATTGTGTCTGCGATTTCTGGATTGTTTTCAGTGGTTTGGACACTTTTCTTTGACTGTAAGGGACTCTATTTCTTCCCTCTTAATATTTCAGCCTGCTCAAAGTGACTATATTACATTGTACTCATGTTTTTTATTTTTTCTCTCTATTCCTAGCTCAATATGGGACTCGAGAATGGTGAGATAATTTCAGTAAAATTCGATGGCAGCAACTATGCACTTTGGAAGTTTCACTTCCAATATTTTGTTGAAGGGAAGTGGGGGCTATATTGATGGCTCTACAGCTATGCCCAATGCTAGTGATGCCAAGGGACTGAAACAATGGAAAATAGAAAATGCACAAGTACTATCCTGGATTCTTGGATCTGTTATTGTGGATGTTGCTATTTCGATGAGAGGATTCAAGACTGCCCATGACATGTTTTTTTTTTTTTGATAAATGAGAGTAGTTTTATTAATTCAAATAACTGAAATACAATCAGCCTAGGAGGAGGCACGAGACGTTACCTCCCCCGAGGACTGAACCATATACACTAAACATGCCCAAGCCTGAAACACAATTACAAAGTAGCCCAAAACAGATCTCCCCTTAACACCCCTTGCTTGGCCAGAGAATCAGCCATTGCATTTGTTGATCTGCTGACCCACTGAAACCTGACAGTCATATGTCCTGTCATCCAATTAACTTTCTTTAACAGATCCCTGTAGCCCCAACAAGCTGTTTCTAGGCTCATCATCCAGCCCACTACTACCTTGGAATCCCCTTCTACTAACAAATTGTTCACTCCAATTTGACTTGCCATCTGTATACCTTGTACCGCTGTAGCCCCATTGCATTTGTTGATCTGCTGACCCACTGAAACCTGACAGTCATATGTCCTGTCATCCAATTAACTTTCTTTAACAGATCCCTGTAGCCCCAACAAGCTGTTTCTAGGCTCATCATCCAGCCCACTACTATGGAATCCCCTTCTACTAACAAATTGTTCACTCCAATTTGACTTGCCATCTGTATACCTTGTACCGCTGCTGGTAACTCTGCCCTTACAGAATCGCCTTCACCCGCTGGTCCTGAAAATAGAGACAACAAATTGCTGTCTTTGTCTCTCACAATCCCACCAATTCCGGATGGCCCTGGGTTACCTTGGCAGCTGCCATCAAAATTCAATTTTACCACTCCATCCGGTGGGGGTTTCCATTCAACTTGTGATTTGTTCTTGGTGGAGAGTGTAGAAGCCACTGCTGCCCAGTTTCTCCTTAAGTCATCAAAATATTAATCTGCCAACAAATGTAAAGATTTTAACCATGAGATTGTCCTTGTCAATATGCATTCATTGATTTCAACAAGACTTCTTTCCTTTTCTAGAAATATTCTAGCATTTCCCTCCTCCCATAATATCCACAAGGTAGCAGCTCCGATACATTTCCACATTAGCTTACCTCTTTTTGTCAATCTCCCAAAAGTAGCCGGAGTGAAAAGCAGCTTTACTTCAGAGGGCAAGTTCCACCTGCACCCAAATAAAGAAACAACCCAGTTCCAAATATTGGCAGCAAAGGAGCACGATATCAGCAAATGGTTACAGTCCTCACCCTTCATTTTACACAGAAAGAACCAATTTGGGGACAAACACATAAAAGGTTTCTTCTTTTGCAAGTTTTCTACAGTATTGATCTTACCATAATAGGCTTCCCAACAGAACGTTGCTATTTTGGAGGGTATTGGCCTTGACCAAACCTCTTTAACAATGAAGTCCTGAGAGGAGGGGTTGGAGCAAAGGGCTTTAAAGAAAGATGCACAAGTGAAGGAGCCAACCGGGGTTAGGGACCAGACTGTTTTATTCGGGTTAGGGAGGTCCAAACACACCAAGTCTAGAAGCAACAATAGCAATGAAACACAGAAATTCTTCATCCCTTAACCCTCTTCGAAACCCAAAATCCCAGTTTAAAGTCAAAGGGCAAACCAGGGGGGGGGGGGGGGGGGGGAAGTAACCATGAAATGGGTTTCTTTTTAAAGAGGGAGATGGAATAGAGAGAAGGGAAACGGTCTTTTAGGGGTTGAGTGCTCACCTCTAAAAGAATGGAGTTTCCAAAACAAGCATTGTACCTTACAAAACTGAGGAATTTAGGGAGAATGTCAGAGATAGCCTTCCAAGGTGTCGTGAGCAAGTCCCTTCGGGATACCCCCGCATCCCAACCTAATTCAGAACAGCCATGAATACTTTTCACTACTTCATGCCACAACCTCTCCCTCTCCAAGGGCCACCTCCAAAGCTACTTACCTAAAAGAGCCTCATTCTTACTCACCACATTCCCTAAGCCTAGGCCTCCTTTTTTGCTCTGACTCACCACCTCCCACCTAATCAACCCTCATCAGTTTTTCTAACCTCTTTGCCTCCCTTTTGGGAATTCTAAAGACTGACAAGAAGTATAAAGGCAAATTGGCCAAAGTTGCTTTAATCAAACTAACTCTACCCCCCACGGAAATATAGTTTCTCTTCCAAGCTACTAATCTTTTTTCGAATTTTTCCACCATCGGGTTCCAAAATCTACTCTCCTTTGGATTTGCACCTAATGGAAGTCCTAGGTAGGATAGAGGCCACTGAGAGCAAGTGCATTCTGACGAGGCTGCTATAGACTCCATCTCCTCTCTGTTCACATGAACTTCCACAACATAGCTCTTCTCAAATTTACCTTCAAATTTGAGGAGCTCTCAAAGTGAACTAATAAATCCTACAGATTCCTTACCTCCATCAAATCACAACCTTCGCAAAAGATTATTATGTCATCTGCAAATTGAAGATGGGTTACTGAACTCTATCTCTACCTATTCTCCACTGTCTTAGAGATACGGCTCTATCCGCTTCTGAGAGGAATCTACTAAAAGCATCGACGACTAAAGTGAAAAGGAAAGGTGACATGGGATCACCTTGTCTCAGACCCCTACTAGCTGGAAAAAAATCATTAACTACCCCGTTGACTAGGACGGAATAATGGCAATTGGAAAAGCAACTGTTTATCCATTTGCACCATTTATCCCCAAACCCACACTTCCTTAGCATGAGTAATAAGAATCCCCAATCCACTAGGTCATAGGCCTTTTCAAGATCTAGTTTACAAGCATAACCTTGACGCCCGATCTCCTCAGCTCCTCCACACATTTCATTTGCTATTAGAATCTGATCTACAATTTGTCTTCCCTGAACAAAAGCTCCTTGCGCTTGGTTGATAAGACAAGGAAGCACCTTTTTTATCCTAAAAAACAAAACCTTAGCCACAATCTTGTATACACTACCAAACTAATAGGTCTAAAATCCTTTGGATGCTTGGCCTCATTCTTCTTGGGAATTAAGGCTAAAAAAGTAGCATTAATTCCACGACTCATCACTGGATTATCCTCAAATTCCTTGAATACCTTACTTAAATCTTCTTTGACTATGTCCCAACAATCTTGAAAGAAAGCCATTCTAAACCCATCTGGCCCTGGTGCTTTAGATCTGTCCATGGAAAAAACGGCTTTTCTAATTTCTTCCTCCTCAAAATTCCTTTCCAACCAGCTTCTACTCTCTTCTGGAAGCCTCTACTAGGTCACACCTTCCAACTCCACACTAGGTCTTAAGGATCTCCTCAAAATGGATTTGAAATGGTCAATAAAACAATTGGCTATCCTCTCTTGGGTATCAAAAACTATTCCATCCACTTCTAGTTTAGACACTAGATTTTTCCTCCTCCTTCCACTGGCTACGCCATGAAAGAATTTAGTGTTCCCATCTCCTTCCTTAATCCACTTACATCTAGACTTCTACCTCCAAGAATTTTCTTCTCTCAAAATGACTTCGTCGAACTCTCTTTTCAGTTTCCATCTCCGATCTCTATCCTGAGTGCTTATGGCTCTTTGGGAGAGGATTTAGGTCAACAGAGAGGATTTCATTTCTTCTATCTTTTCAGTTTCCATCTAGTTCCTCTATTTGGGTCAACAGAGAGGATTTCATTTCTTCTATTTCATCTATTTGGGTCAATAGAGAGGATTTCATTTCTTCTATTCTCCCAAAATGCTCCCTATTCCAATCTTTTACATGTACTCTCAATCTTTTTTGTTTTTTGTGAAATCTTACCCCTTTCCACTTCACCCCCCTTAGGTCTTCTCTCCACCATTCCTCAACCTTCTTCACGAAGTCCGGGTGAATCAACCACATGTTCTCAAACCTAAAGGGTCAGGGTCCTTGACTAAAAGGCTCCTGTCTTAGGCCAATGGGGCAATGGTCAAATGTGACTCTAGGTAGAGACCTTGTTATCAAGTCCACCCACTTATTTTCCCAACTTTCATTGAAAAGGAACCTATCTGAAAGTTGGACCAAGTATAGAGAACTTGTAGCAATGGGAGTTCCTTTAACTCACAGTTATTAATAAAATCATTGAATCTCCGTATGCTGGTTGTAATGACCTTCTGGGGATTATTTGATTCATTCATAAATTGAATTACATTGAAATCTCCCCCTAAGCACCAAGGACCATCCCAAAGCCCTTCTATCCCATAAAGTTCTTCCCAAAATTCATTCCTTTCTCTATAATTGCTTGGTCCATACACATTAGTTGGTGCCCAAGTAAATCCATCCTCTACCATCCTGAATTTTAAGGACACTGAAAATTTACCTACTAGCTCCTCCAAAACCTCCACCATATCCTCTCTCCAAAAAGTAGCAATTCCCCCCGGAGCCCCCCAAGAAGGTGCTGAAACCCAACTTATTCCTCTAGATTTTCAGATGCATCTTGCCCATCTTCTATCAATATCAGCTAATTTGGTCTCCTATAGCATCACTATATCCAGCATTTCCCTTCTAAGGAGGTCCTTAATTAGCCTTCTTTTCCTAGCACTCCCTAGCCCCCTCACATTCCAACTAATGAGTTTCATGGAGATAAGAGATATGGCCTCCCCTTCTTAGATCAGGCCCCTACTTGGAGGCTTTCCTTCTCTCCCCTCTTCCGATGAATTCCAAATTTTCTTCTATATCTGATTTCAACCTTTCCACCTTTGATCTTTTTTTCTTCCTTCGGTTGTTAATTATTCCAGATCTGCTTAAGACTGCTTTTGTTTTGTTTTGCCTTTCCGAAATTCCCTGGTTTTCCTCCAAAGATTCATCTGTTTGCCTATACTCCTCAAGGAGAGCAAAATCTGTCCCCAAATCCTATCTGATTCCTCCTTCTGCATCTTTCCCATAATTGATTCATCCCCAACTTCTTTGCTACTTTGAGCCCCTGTTTTTACTAAATCTTCTTGAGCCTCATACTTCCCTACCTCTTCCTCTTTTCTCTTGTACTTCTCCAAAAACATACAGATCTGATCCCAGATCTTCTCTAACTCCTCTTCCTGTAATTTTCTTCCCCTTACCACTTCCTCTTGTTCTTTGCCCTCCTTGTCCCCAAATAAATACTTACTATCCATGGCTGCTACATCAAGTTGAGCTACAAAAGTACCTGTTCCGGGCAGAAAACCCACATCAGTACCAGAAAACAAATTGACAATATTACCTGAAAGGTTGTGGGAAGAGGGCAATGACTCTTGAGAAGCAACACAAAGGGGCAAGGTCACGGCTAATCCTTCCAAAAGAGATGACTGTGGGTTCCCATTGTGTTCAACCAATGTTGTTTTAGTCCTTGCATCAGAATCTGCCTTTAGATGTTGTCCCCTGATTGATGATTCTATGATCGGTGACCAAGGTATGTCATGTTCCTCTAGCCTTCATCAATTTCGTGCTGCTCTAGTGAACTGGGAGCATATATAAGAACTAGTATTCCCCTGCCTCTCCCCTACAATAGCTATGATAAACTCCAATTCCTTAGGTAAAGGGAGAATTTGAGAGTGCTCCTTCTGGGATGAGTTTGTTAAGCCTGAATCATCATTTTCCAAAAAAAGCAGCTCGGTGTGTAGGCTCTCATCAGCACTGAGAGGTTTGGCTTTTTTCAGTTCCATACTTCCAATACTTGAAGAGCCTTCAGACTCTAATTCTGGGCTACTTTCTTCGTCCATCGCATAGTCCTCAAACGTGTTCGTAATATTATGATTTATTGTCATCGGAATGAGGGAACACCCTGTCTCCATTCTCGTCGGATGCTTCTTGAACCTCGGATTGCACCATTCTAGAGAATTGACTTTTTTTTCTTCTTGCTTAGAGCCCATGCCCAGTTCAGATTTGCCGCTCCACTGCAGCTAACCTTTTTTCCTACAAGCGGTGGTTGAGTTTTGCTCGAGGGGGACAATGATAGAACATCTTTTTGGTCCATCATCTCCCCTTTTCCTTTGGTCACAGGCCTACTTAAAGTGGCGTGTGGCTTGTTAAGAACTGGGTCCAAACAATTTAAAACAGTCGGCCCAATCATAGGAATAGACCCATTAATTTCTGATGGGCCTGGGCCCAGCCCCCCCAACCTCTTTACCAGTCACGTGTTTACTTAAAACATCATGTGACTGGCCTCGGTTCATTGGACCAGAATGAACTGGCTCATAAGACCGTCTTGAAACCTGAACCCTTGCCGACCTTTGTTCATTTTCTTTTGAAATTTGAACTCCAGGTGCAAGTCTATCTCCATTTAATCCTCCTGTCACCAACTGAACATAGGACCTACCATCCCTCAGCCCAACCTGCCATGCAAACTTTCCCCAAGTGTTTAAATTATTCTTTTTTTCTTGGTTACCTCAATTGACTTAGCCTCTTTTGTAGTGACTACTCTGCCTTGCAAACCACGCAAACAGGCATGTATTGTCCCTTCATCTTCCTCCCTTCTTCCCTCCTTCCAAAGATGGGCTTCGATGGAGGTAGCAAGCCAAACGGGGTATACTAAACCATCTGAAACAGCCTCTATCTTCCTTGGAATGTCACTGGGTTTAACACCACCTAGCATCACTGCAACTGAATGGAGATCACAATCAAAAACACCATCTAATCTTGCATCACAGATTACAGCTATTGACTATAATACTTCCTCCTTCTAGAGATTGAAAGGTAACCCAAGCAACCTGGTTATTACATTGTCCTCAATCTCAAAACTTTTGGTATTAGAGAGAGGACACCATTTCAAGACTGTGGCAGCAACAGCCTCTGAGTGAATATTTAAAGCTGAAATCTCTACTTCATCTTCACCCTATCTAAGCTTTACAAGATTCATAAGGAGTAATCACCATCGGCTTTTGTAGGTCTAATTCTCTGAGTATCGCCCGCGCAATACCTCTCCAATCCTTTGGTGGACATGAAGTTTCCACCACAAATTTCTTCCCCAAATCCTCCTTTTCTATTGTTGCTACCAGTGTACAACTTCTTTTTCCTTTTTCTGCAATCATCCATTTCCTATCAATGGGTTCCTCTCTCTCTTTTGTTTACCCCCTTTCTTTTCCTTCGCTACAGCCTCTACTTGTTTTGTTTTCAGCTGCTGAGTAAAATCACTCAATACCTCTGCCACTACCTTCCATCCATTACCCCTTCTACTTTCTGGGAAACAAACCAACTACTTCTTTCTTCCTCCAAAGAATTCCTGCAGAGTTATGTAGCATCCTTTTGYATTCTTTTTGCWTTCYAACTCATAACTMTTTCTTCCATCAAGGTTGAACTTCGTAAAGTTCATTTGTTTACCTTTAGAACTTGCTTCTGAAACAAACTTCTGCATCCATTCGATCACTTCAAGACCTTCCAGCAGTATTGTAGCTTTCTTTGCCTCCCTAATCTTCAAGCTCCGCTGGCCTCTGATCCTTATCTCTTCAAATATGAAATCTTTTGCTTCAATCTTCATCGCTTTCCTCCATCTTGCAACTTCTACGAACCTATTCTCCATCCTCTCTACTCTTCCTTAACATCAATATCACCCTTTCAATGTATTTTTTCACTTCTTTCTCTCCCTATTTTCTCTCTTATTCCTTAAAGAAGCCATATTACAGCCATCAACATCCATAAAACTTTGATCAAGAAGACCATTCAACATTCTCTAAGTACTAGAACTGAGCTGGTCCTACATCAGAGGACCTCAACAAGGACATATAAAGTTGAATTTTGATACTGCACATGACATGTTTGAATACCTAGACAAGGTCTATCAGTAGTCAAACATGTCTAGGCAATGTCTGATTGAGTTAAAAATATTTTTTTATGCTCAGGAAGATAAAAGAATTCAAGAATACTATGCTGGTTTTGTGAATTTCTGAACTGAATATGAGATGGTTCATTTAGGGGATTTATCCACATATTGTTGTGTGAAGGAGATGAAGAAACATTTTGACAAGAGAAAAGTTATGCATTTTTTATTGCACCTTCAACCTGACTATGAGGCTATAAGGTCAAATATTCTCAGTAGGGAAACTATACCTAATTTAGATATTATTCTTGGTGAGCTCTTGAGAGAGGAAACTTGGCTTCATACTCAATCCTTCCTTGATGGCAAGAAATAGCATGGTTTAGATACAGTGTTTCTGACCACCAAGAAAAAGGGGAAGAAAGATTTCTCAAATATACAATGTTATGAATGCAAGGAATTTAGACATATGGAATCTCATTGCAAGAAAAAGAACTTTTGTACCAACTACAAGCAATTAAGCCATATTATTGTTGAGTTCCCCACTCGACCTCCTAAGAAAGGACAATCTAAAGCTTATCTTGTTGTAGTCGATTCATCTGATATCTCATCCTCCACTTCAGTCTCCTAAACCATGTTCCCTAGATAATTGCATTGTCACTGCTAATGGCAGAAGTCTTTCTATTAGTGGTTGTGATGATCTTTTTTTATCTACTTCCAAGGCATCCTCCTTTCATCTTCCCAAAAGTTTCTTTGTTCCAAAATTGACTACTAACTTGATTTCTATTGGTCAACTTGCTGATGATGGTAATAATGTTATCTTTTCTCGTAATGGTTGTCTTATTCAAGATCAATGCATTGGGAAGCTAAAGGGGAAGGGGTTTAGGATTAGAAGATTTTTTCTTTAGAATTTGAGGACAAGAATTCTGCTTCATCTTCTTGTTTGCTATCTACTACCTCCAGTTTATCTTCTACTTCTTTTTTATGAATATTTATCTTCTACTTCTTGTAATAATGCGTGGCATTTATGGCATAGAAGATAAGGCCACACTCATGCATATAACTTGGATTATATGTTTGTTTCTGGTGTTTTACCTATTAATGCTTCTTCATTTAAGAATGTTGATAAATCCTCTTCAATAAAAGCCATTTTCTGCCTTTTCCACCTTCTTCTAAGCTTGCATCTGTTCCTTTTCATATTATTCACAGTGATGTTTGGTCGTCTCTTGTTATTTCTCGCTTGGGATATAGATATTTTGTGTTGTTCAGTGATGATTGCACTTTGCACACGATATACATGGGTGTAATTTCTTTCAAAGAAACCTGAAGTATTTCCTACATTCAAGAATTTTCATGTTATGGTATAGAATCAATTTAATAGTACCATAAATATCCTATTATCTAATTCAGGGGGAGAACATTTTAATGGAGAGTATGGTGAATTTCACAATTATCTTACCAACATGGCATTTTATCCCATAGATCTTGCCATGAACTTCACAACAAAACGGGGTGGCTGAGCGCAAGAACCGTGATATTGCTAGTATAGTGAGAGCTCTTTTACATGATTCCCATGTCCCTATTACCTTATGGGTGAAGGCGACCAGCACAGTTGTATATCTTATTAATTTACCTCCTTCTTCTGTTCTTGAAAATTCTTCATTTCAAGCCTTTTTTCATCATCCACCTGACTAATCCATGCTTCATTTTTTGGTTGTGTATGCTTTGTTCATCTTCTCCCTTTGATATGATCCCAAAGTTCATCATCTTCGCATTTCCCATAATGTCATTTTTCATGAAAATATTTCGTTCTTTGAGCATGTTGTTAAGTTGCCTGCACCATCCCTCTTTATTTTGCATCAACTTCACTCTACAAATGATTCTCATGTTTATTATAGGAAGCATCTAGTTCCTTCCACACCTGTGCTCCCTCCATCTTCAACACCAGATCCTATGCATCTTCCTTCCATTACTTCCATTGTAAGTTCTCCTCCCTTTGTTGACTCACCCACCCTTGTTCCTTACATTGCTCCACCCATATTTCTCATCCTCCTGACAATTATGGTTTTCCTCCAAACTATAATTCTTTGTCTATCATTTTGTACTCTACAAATATTCGGTCTTATTAACAAGCCACAGTTGTTAAGCATTGGAAAGATGCTATGGATGCAGGGATTTAGGCCTTAATGGAAAATGATACTTGGGACCTTGTCCCTCCTCCTCCAAATGCTTAAATCATTGGTAATAGATGGGTTTATTCAATGAAAACTCAAATCTGATGGCACCTTGGATAGATGCAAAGCTCGTCTAGTTGCACAAGGTTACAAGCAAGAGTATGACATTGACTATGATGAAACATTTGCTCCCATGGCCAAGATGACTAAAGTTTGTCTCCTTTTGGCCATTACTACTATTAAACATTGGCCTATGCATCAGATGAATGTTAAGAATGCTTTTCTTAATATGCAAACTCAAGAAATCACTTTATGGGCTCAAGCAAGCTCCCAAAGCTTGGTTTGAACGTTTCCGTTCAGTTGTTCTAGAGGCTGGTTTTCAACAAAGTTACTTTTGATTATTCTCTTTTCACCCTCAAGAGGTCCCAAGGACTAACCCTCCTTTTGGTATGTGGATGACATACTAATCACTAGGATTATATGGGTGGGAATGACAAATAGAAGCTCCTTCTCAACAACACCTTCAAAATGAAGGATCTAGAGCCAGTCACTTATTTTTTTGGCTTTAGAAATTAAAAGTTCATCCTAAGGGTATTTTGTCAACCAACAAAAGTATGCTTCCGATCTTGTGCACGTGGCCCACCTTATAGACTCTATGCAGGTTGACACTCCCTTGGAACTCAATTTGAAGTTAAGCACGGATGTTGGTTGCTCCTTGATGCCAATTTGTATCGGCAACTTGGGGGCAGCCTCATCTACCTTACTATGACTAGACCGGATATCTCTTGTGTTGTTTAAATTGTCAATCATTTTATTTTTGCTCCTCACTAGCCCCATTTTTCAGCAGTTCTTCACATCATTCGTTATGTACAGGGGACAATATCTCATAATCTATTTTTCCCATCCTCATCTAATTCTCGACTTAGAGCCTATGCTATTGCTGATTGGGCTGGCTGCCCTGACACATGCCGCTCCACTATTGCTTGGTGTATCTTTCTTGGAGATTCTCTAATCTCCTAGAAATGCAAGAAGCAACAAATTGTGTCCAAGTCATCCACTGAAGCAAAGTGTCGTGCTATGTCCTCTGTCTATAGTGAGATTGTGTGGCTCCATTCCTCTATTTGTTAACAACATGAGTGCCATCAAGATAGCATCCAATCCTATCTTACATAAGTATGCCAAGCATATTGAAGTGGATTGCCATTTTATTAGAGATCTTCTTGTGGCCATATTTCTCATCCCCATGTTTTTTCCGGCCTACAACTTGCAGATCTATTCACCAAATCTATGTCTCGGGCTAGGCATACATTCCTTGTTGACAAATTGGTGCTTGTGCCCCAGCATCAGTTTGAGGGGATGTAGAGGGAAGGGGTAATTTTTTCATTATACTTCTCTTTTGTACCATATTATTAGTATAGTGTGTATACTAGACATCTCTGTACCTTATTGTACTTTATTCTCTTATGTAAGGGCAGTATTGTACTTTTGCCCTTTTTAATATAAAGATATGTTTCCTGGTTGGGTCGAGACATCATAACCAACCGAACAGACTTGGTGTTCCCTACTCTTCCTCCCTTCTCTCTCTCAGTTTCTAGGTTAACAAGGGCACCCTCTCCCCATCAAGGACAGGGAGAATCCCAGAATTTTTACAGCCAGAAGGCAACCACCTAAGAATATACATTAAATTTGGATGTATTTTAGAAATAGGATTATGGGAATTTGGGGTATATTAGAAATTGGATTAAGGGAATTTGGGGGTATTTTAGAAATGGGATTATGGGATCCTAGAGGTTTTAAGAATTTGGGAGAAACTTAGGAATATTTTAGAAATTAATATTAAACATAGGGGAATTTTAGTAATTTTACCACCAGGTCCAGGGCAGGTTTGGGGAATTAACCATTGCTATGGTAGAAGATCAATTCTATTGGCCTGGCCTAAGAAAGAATGTGGCAAGACTTGTCAATTGGCTAAAGGTAGGAAGCAAAACATAAGATTATATATTGGCTATACTGCAAGAGTCATGGCAAGACCTTAGCATGGATTTTGTTTTAGGATTACCAGAGTCCCTTCAAGGCTTTGATTCAATTTATGTTGTTGTTGATAGGTTTTCCAAGATGGCACATTTCATCCCTTGCTCAAAAAACTTCAGATGCCTTGTTCATAGCTTAATTGTTCTTTAAGGAAGTTGCTCATTGCACAAGCATGCCAAAGACCATTGCATCAAATCATGATGTGGCATTTATGAGTTACTTTTAGCAAACTCTTCCAGAGATTATGAATACTAAGCTCAAGTTTTCTGCTACATATCACCCTCAAATTGATGAACAAGCTGAGGTAGCAAATAGGAGCATAGGGAATTTGTTACGTTGTCAAGTGGGGGACCATGTGACTACTTGGAACCAAGTTCTACAAATGACTGAGTTTGCTCACAATAGTTTGGTGAATCATATAATACAATTATCACCAATTTGAAGTGGTTTTGGGCATCAAACCTTGCCAACCAATTGATTTGGTCCTTTGCCCATTGAAGCACGACCAAGTGAAGAAGCAAATTCCTGTGCTCAACACATTCATGGTATTCATAAGGAAGTTAAATACAAGATTGCAACTAACAATGTTAAGTATAAAGCACAAGCTGGTTCCCATCGGCGTTTTGTAGAATTTGATGTTGGTGATAAGGTCATGGTGCAATTTTTTTTTTTATCAATATCATGGTGCAATTTTGACCAGAGAGATTTCCTAAAGGGACCAACCAAAAGTTTCACTCTAGAAATGTTAATCCATACAAGATTGTAAAGAAAAACAGTTGCAATGCTTATGTTTTGGATTCCTTGATGGTTTAAATACAAGTCCCACATTTAATGTTGAATATTTGATTCTATCATGGGCACCATGAAGATGAGAGACATGAAAAATAAAACTTTAAAATTCCAACTGTCCCCAAGTTAAACGAGAGACTGAATATGCACGTGATGACTAATTGGTGTCAACATGCAATGGAGGTTAATCAGAAGTTTCTTCTTAAGTATAAGGGCAGACCTATTTTTATTGTACTTGGGTTACTGCAGCAAACTTCTAAGCCATCAATTTGGATTTGTACAAGCAAGACCAATCCTTAAACTCGCCAAAGTTGAGTTCATTCAAGCCAAGGAGAGTTGAAAAAGAAAAGAAATGGGGCTAAAAGAAAGACCCAATCCAAAGACCATGGGCTTGTAACCATATTTGCAGCCTACATGCAAGACAGCCCATTCCAGCAGAGATGGTAAGCTCATGTGGGGCCCATAAAGATTCCCTCAATCAAAGATTTGAGGCTCATACAAACTCTCTCAATCAAAAGATTTGATTTAGCATCATGTCAATCAAAGATTGAAAAAATATTTTAGATTTGTTTCTTTCCATGTTTACTACTGATAAGAGATTGAGAGAACATTTTAGATAAGATATATTTCTTTCCTTGTTTAGTTACATTTGATTAGGAAGATAATTATATTGTAAATCTCAGAAAGGATTGAATGCTCGTCTAATATATATATAGATATATAGATATATAGATATAGATATATATATATATAGATATCATTGTAAAGACTGTCTAGAGATGACGAATGAAAGAGTTTTGAACTGCTCCTGTAAGTTTTATAGTTTGGTGCTGACTCAAAGCTTATGAAGGTGCCAACTCCTTCATCTCTAGCTGCTGACTCCTAGAGGAACCTAATGGTGCTGACTCCATTAGGACCTATCTTGAATTTACTGTAATTAGCTTAGTTCGTCATTGAATGTGATATACTAAATCACAACCTTAATTTTTTTTTTTTTGATAAATGAATCACTATCTTAATATTCCAAGTTTGTTTTTCTTTAACAGTCTATGTTCCTCTTGTGTTTTAGGTTATTTCTTTAACTTCTACATGCCTCTTACCTCCCTACCAATCTTTCATTTGCATTTTCATTGTTAATGAAGTTCTACAATCCCCTCTAAGTGGTACAGCAGCCATCCTACCATCTCTTTCAAACTTATTATTGTTTTTTTCAAACTTAACGCCATTTGAGCCCCTGTTCACCACATTTTCAATTTCTGCTTGCTTCCCTGCTTAGTGATTTTTCAATCACTTTAGGTTCTGTCCAATCTACTTAGCAGAGCAAGTAAATGCTAATTTTCAACCAATAAACTGAGAGCTTTCTGAGCCTTTTTCCGGCTAAGTTAGGGTTTATTTCAGCCACATAATTAGCTGCTGCTTAGGTAGTTCCTGCATCACTTCTCCTCCTCCTTGAATGGTGAATCCTTCTATTTCAAAGAAATAAACTCCATGAACTTTATCCATCATCATCATTGTCCAAACTCCCACATACCCACTTGCAATACCAGGTGAAAAGAGTAGAGGATTGCAGAATCACTCCTCTACAACCTCTTTAAAATAACAGAATCAGGAAAATTAAAAAAAAAAACCTTGGACTAAAATATGGTCATTACCCAATGTTGGTCCCAGCTGTATGAGGTCTTGGGAACTGGATACAGTCCTAACCTTTGGCATTTTCCTTGCACATAGTGGTTGCTATCAGACTCATACAATGTTCTCACACTTGCCAGCATGAGATTTTACCATTACAACTAGGACTAAATTCCCCAAAATAAAGGCTCCTTAAATGTTAAATACATACTTTAACAAAAGATAGATAATAAAGAGGAAATGTGAACCAAGATATATGTTCTAATAGGTGGGAAAGGGAGATACTGACAAAATGGTTTTGCTTTCCTTTTCCATCTCCATATGAAAACCAATCAACAGTAAATTTGGTTTGTTTCAGTAAAATAACTGCAAAGCTTTTCTGGAGGTTTTTCTAGATAATTTCAAAAATAACTGGTTTTCTATGGATATAGGGGGGAAAGACCCACTTCTTTATTTTTCCTTGCAGAAATATCATCCTTTCAACAAAGAAATATAAGTGGAAAATCTGACATTGGAAAATTACGTTATAATGCCATAGTTTTGACATACAAAAGGATCATGAATACATTCAAATTCCAGGCTTACTACTGAAGAAATGATGCACATGAAATCCTACTACTATGTACTTCGAATATAAACCTGAAGAGGATGATGGCAACAAGGACCAAAAGTAACACAAAAAAGTAAGTTCATCTACTCAAGAAGAGTGACGATAGATGAATTAAGGGAATCAAAAGCTTGATCTGAAAACTAACAACTTTATTTAGAAAGAAAATAATGTCTACCAAGATCAAGTAAAAATGTGAGCAACAAGCCCTATAAGTCTGTGAGATGGAAACAGCCAAAAAGACAATTAGGGGAGGGTGAACAATGATGAAGGGGCATAAGCAACAAATGAGAATATGAAACTTGTAAATCTATCTGGATCTTGTACACAAAAATATGAACTACCTCTGTTATGTACAGGTATTGCACATAACCAGGTGACATGGAGAAATTGCACATAGAGGAATCTCCATAAGAAAGCACCAGAAAGATGTTATGGGAAAAAAAATACTATCCTGTGCTGTCTCTTGTTCCCAATATCATTGTAAGATAGCATGGAAGCACTGAATGGTGAAGTAGGCATATACTCATTGTCGCATCAAATGATAGAAGCTCCACAAGACCTTGCAAATGCATCTCCATGGTGAGTGCTCTCCATGACAGTAGCACAAATCAGGGGGAGTAAACCATAATATTCAAAAAACATTTTGGAATATAAAATCAGTATAAAATGGAAAAAACATAAAAGGCAACTTGAAAGAACTGCAATTGAAATGAACTTCCATTACATTCTGAAATTTTTAAAAAGTATAGTTACAAAAAGCAACTAGGGAATACATGCTGAATGGTGATTTCCATCTATAAACATATTGTATCTGTCATTCTAGCACTTCTAACTGGATTTCCACCTCCTCTCAATCCTATCATATATATCTCTTTCGCTTCCCCCCTCCTTGTAGAAAGCAGTTTTCAACTTTTCCATTGTTGATTCATATATATTAATTCTCATAGCAAGCATATCATCCACAAACCTTCTTATCTCCTTCAGCCTACCCAAATCACGAAACCCAATAAGCAACATATTTGAGCTCTCATCAAGAGGAGAAACACAACTGTCAACCATGTACATCCACACATCAATTGCAAGCTCAGGATCATCTCCATCAAAAAACAACTTGATGGCTGCTGCACAATTAGAGTGAGTTGGAGGGAATTCATTCTTCTTCATCTCTGAGAAAAATCTAGCTGCTTCATGAACCCTCCTGTTCTTAATCAGGCACTGAAAAATCATATTATAGGTGAGGGAATTCGGGAATGCACCATAGTAGACCATCTCATCAAGGAAACGGAAGGCATTGTCAACCTCGTTGCTGTTGCATAGCAAGCCAATCATTGCATTGTACATGACCAGATTAGGAACCAAGCCGCTATCCACCATAATGTCCCACAGGGACACAGCATGGGTTGAATTGCCCTGCCTAATAAGAATATCTAGAGCATTGGAGAAGAATTTCATGCCTGGAAGGCAGTTCTTCCCCTTCATAACCTTTAGAAACTTGATTGCTTCATCCGCCTGTGCTCCACGGACAAGAGTTGTAAGAAATGCATCATAAGCTGACATGTTCTGTGGGCTCCAACCTACCCGAATCACCATCTCTCCAAATGTGGTCTTCGCTTTGGTGGCATTCCCTTCTTTCTCCCACCCTTCCAACAAAATTGCAAAAGTGTCCGCATCTGGGGGGACTTTGGTCTTGATACGCTCAAAGAACTCAAGGGCTTTTGAGGTCTGGTTATCCTCACGGCAGATTGCACTGAGGAGAGAGTTCACAGCAACAACATCATGCTGAATTCCATACCGGTCCATAACATCAAACGTCATGATGGCTTCATCAATCTTGCTGGCAGCGCAGTAGCTGCCAAAAACAGAAGCAAAAGTCGCCATTGAGAGCACACCCTCTTGCTTCATAGACCGGATAGCATCCCACATTGCTTCGAAGAGTTGATTTTTACCAAGCAAATCAATCATTAGATTCCACGAATAAGATGTGTGCTTTGTTGCCAACCCCGCCCATCTGAAGAACTTCACAGCAGCGGCCGGAGATCCATAAGTGTGCCTAAGCACCTCTTCGACATACTCCGATCTCGGTGGAATCCCAGTACGTTGTAGCTCAGCATCAATTTCAGGAACAGGGACTTTTGAGAGGATTTCACAGAATTTCTTGGCACCAGGGGAGATATTCGGGGTATCAAGATACGAAGGGAAGGTCTGTGACGACCTCTGAGGAAGTTGGGATTGCGAGGAAGAAGTTTTCTGCGAATGCTTAGAAGGAGGCACGTTGGCTCCCTTTCTAGGCTTTTCGGCCATGGCCGCCATTAGAAAGAGAGGGACAAAAGCAACCCTAGAACATAAACCGCAGAACAATACAGAATGCTTTCGAACCCTAAATTGGATAATCGAAACCCTAAAATTAATGACCAAAATAAAGAGTAGAGCAGATATATGGATCAAAATTAACTAAAAAAATGGCAATACGTGAAATCCAAGAAGAAACTATTAAAATAAAATTGTAATAGAGATAACATAAATAGAGACACAAAGAAAAGAGAGAGAGAGAGGGAGAGAGGGTTTGAAACCTTTATTAGATGCATGGCGATGGATACGGCGGAAGCGGAGAGACGAACTTTGAAAGATTCGGTGGCTTCTTCTCGCCGCCGTGAAATGACACCATTTAAGCTCTCTGGCTCTCTCCCTCAAATATTTATTCGACCGGTTAGCATAAGTGCATAACCCGCCCGCCAGAATGTTGTAATTCCATTTTCGCCGGGCCGGCCCCATACATTGGGCAAACATCGGGTTTTGTATGTCTACCATTACTCGTCTTTTTTTTTTGTGTATATGTGATACCCATCACACTAAAATACTTTTGTGATTTTCTGTTTTTTCTATCTTTGTAAGGATTTATTAATTATCTATGTTGTTGGAGTTTGCAGATGTTATGACTTACTTTTGGAGTTCATTGATTATAGGAGAGGAGTGTTTCTTCGATCCAGGTTTAACTTTTCTTTTTTTGTTTTTTATTTATATTTTGTGATTCAGGTCTAATAGTTTTATTTTTCTACTTTTGTAGATGCTCCACAGTTGAAGGTTTTCTTTTTCTCTCTCTTGGGCAGGGATTGACATTTCAGTCCTATTTCTCATTCGATCAAACGATGATAAGGTTTTACAAAAGTGGGTTTTTACAAAAGTCTTCTTTCTTAAGACTTTCAAATTCAACCTCTCAGACTCAACAAAGATTTGGGGCTTTAAAGGAGACCATCAAGACTCAACTCCCTATCTCCAATCTCCCTCTATCCTTGGTTCTTGCGTCGACAACCACCATTTGCAAGTTTGCAACGTAGGCTTGCAATGAAAGCGTAGCTTTTTATTTTTATAACCCCAAAATTTACTCTATGTGGAGGGGCGTCATCTTAAAATTTATTAACCATCAAAAGTAAAAACAACTATAACAAGGGAGGACTTAGCCTGTCTTGCCCCAAACCCAAGATACATATCTCTCAACCTTAACCTCTCAGCCCAGCCAACAAGAAATGTCATGAATAGATTATCTAACTCTTAAATTGGGTAAGCCTATAAAATTTTTAAAAACTAACTTTTTTTACCTAATCTAGTATATGTGAAATAGTGTCAACGCTAATGAATCCTTGCAACAATCCACCCATTTTAGCCAAATAGTGTGTTGGACTATTTGCTTCACTATACACATGCTTTATTGAGTAATTGCAGGAGTCAAGGAACCTTTTGATTTCAACTACACACTAATGAATACTCCATGAAATAAAGGTTGAGTTGAAGAGGTTTGCCACCGTAGAATTATCACATTCAACCTCTATAATAAAATAATCATGGTGAATACACATATTAATTTCATCCCGAAGAACTTTAATTTATGCTTGAAGAAATGTACAAATACCATAAGGGCTTGAGAAAGCTTGAGAAATCTGCCCTTATCATCACAAATCAAACCTCCCCGGCTTCCTACACCTAGGTTTGCTCAACAAGCACCATCAGAATTTAGTTTTACCTTGCCACATTACCCATTTATATAGCTTTGATTTGATGGGCTTAGGTGGAATTGGAAAATCAATCATCCACCAATCATTTGCATCCTCAGTAGTGGGTAATGAAGTAACTTTATCAATTTCAACAATCCAATTTCTGATGCATTCGATTACCTGGCTTGCAGGGATAGACTTGCCATTATAGATTCATCTACACCTTTCCACCCAGATTTCCCAAAGTAGCATCCAAGGCAACACCCTAAGAACTTGGTTACGATGGGAGTTATTGTTGCATGTGCTCCACTAATCTAGAATGCGGTCTCTAATGTGTTGGGTGGAGTGAATTGGAATGCCAATTTTTTCTGCAAAGAACTTCCAACATTTTGTATTTAAGATTCCATTAGAGAATAGGTAATCAAAAGATTCTTCATTAGCATATCTACAACACCTACATTTAGAGGCTAAAAGTATCCCTTTTTGTTTGATAGCCATGTCCACTGGGATTGCTTTATCAAGAAAACACCACATAAAAATCAAAATCTTGGTGGGGATACCAAAATTCCAAACATACCTTGACCAACTTACTTAAGTGCCCTGTGAGTAGACTTGTTCATGTACCGAGACGGGCCAGGCTTTTCACTCTGTATTTATAGATTTTTGTAAGGCCCGAGCTCAATCTCGGCCCGACCATCGGGCCTACAACTTGGGCCCAAGCCTGGTCCTCATAAAAAGCCTGAAGCCCAAGACTGGGCCCGAGCCCGAAATCTAGCTCATGCTGTAGCTATTACTTAAGCAACTAAATTGAGAGAGAGAGAGAGAAAGAGAGAGAGAAATTATAAAGAAAAAATAAAAAAAAAAATGTATATATTAACTTATTAATATATATTCTAATAAATATTATATATTTTATATTGTATAAAATACATATTATATATTTTATAAAATATATATTGCTGAGTTGAGCCGGGCTGAGCTTTTTTGACAAATCCCAAGCCCGACCCGAAACACAGTCGGGCTTGCTATTTTGAGCCCGAGGTCAGGCCCGTGGGCCTAATTACATGTCCAAGCCCAACCAGAGTGCGGGCCAGGCCAAGTCATCAAGCTACCCGACCCATGAACAAGTCTACCTGTGAGTGGATGAGATTCCAAGCAAATCCAACTATGAAATTTCCATTATTTGTGCAGGTCCAAACTATCTTGTCATTTGCTTCCAAAACTACATCAGAGTTTATAGCAATTTCTTGGATGTTCTGACATTTAAAGAATCTGGAAATGACTAGGACCCATTCTCGATGATGACTTCGTAAAATTTAAAATCAATTAAATCCTCATGATTTTTTAAATCCAATAGGAGACCCTTATTAGTCCAACTGTGGTACCAGAAAGAAACATTTCCTTGGCCCATAATCCATTTTCTATTCATTGTAGTCTGATCACTAACTCCATAGATTTCTTTCCAAAATTTTGAGGAAGACACATGATTTGATATAAGGCCAGACGGTTTACCATTTAGGAATATTGAATAAAAAAACTTTGCCCAAATAGAATTATTTTGGATTAGCTTGAAGCATACTTTCACTCGAAACACTTTGATGATCTCAAACAATGACATGATCCCCAAGCCACCCTCCTCCACAGGTTTGCAAACTCAATAGTGACATAGGGCTTTGAAGGAGACCCTCAAGACATCAACTCCCTGTCTCCAATCTCCCTCTATCCTTTCCTTACAATGACGACCACTATTTGCAATGACGACGTAGTTTGGGGTTCCATTTTTCTATTGCAGCTCTGCCATTTGTAGAGGTTATTCAAGGATTACAGCGGTAGTGTTGAATCCCAACCTTCCACAGCGATTTTGATTTTGTTTGAGATGAAGGGAGAAAAGTTTCAATTTCTAGATTTGAATATTGACCTCCCACAGTTATTTTGATTTTGTTTGAAGAAGAAGGGAGAAATTTCAAGTTTCCATATTTGAATCTTGACCTCCTACACTGATTTTGATGTTGTGCTAGTTGTAATGGTTTAATCCTGTTGGGCAACATCCACCGAATTGGATATATAAGTTGCAATGGTGATTCAAACATTTTTGTTTAATTTTATGATAAATTTTATTATTTATAAATATTGTATAAGTTCATTATCATAGTTATGATGTCACAGATTGAAGTGTTCAACCCAAACGGTTTAACTGTTGACCTAGAAAGTAGTGGTAAGAACAATTCCGTTGTCGGATCAGTTTTTAAAACCTCACAAATTTGAACTTCAAAGTACCTTGGTCCCTCTTAAATTTTTTAATCAATGTACAATGATCCTCTATTATTTATTAGCTTATTTTTTGTTTTTAGCCTTAAACCATTTACTTTATCATCGATTGCCTTAAAAGTTTCTTCTTTCTTCAAAGCTTTTATGAATCTCGGTTTATGTAAATGTGCTATCACCGTACAATTTGAGGTGTTGTCAAAGGTTTTATGAATCTCAGGCCCATTTGGTTCGTGGGAATAGGGGTTTGGAATCGGAATTGGAATGGGTTATTCCGATCCCAATTGTTTGGTTGGATGGAGTCGGAATGTAAATGGCATTCCCCCATTTAAGGGAACGGCCATTCCCTACCCCTCCCTTGGAAATGAAATCTCATCCTTGCTGATTTCAATTCTCATTCTCATTCTTGTCTGAATCAAACAAACTATGGGAATGGACCATTCCGATTCCAACTGCGAACCAAATGGACCCTCAGTTGATGTTCAACACTTATCAAGATCATAAAGAAAATAGTTAAATAAAGAAATTTATTGGCATACAAAGAATCTAAAAAGAATGTTAGAAAACAAAATTATCAATTTATCTGATTGATCTAACAAATTAAAAGTTTCAATTTGTGTAATTCAAATTGATCAAAACGAATAAGGCCAAAATCGACCACAAGTTAGAAACCACCAAGTGGTAGCATGCTGGGGGTAAAGTTGTCAATTGATGAGTTGACTGACAAGCTACAAGATGAACTGATACCAACTCATAACATGCACAAGCAAGACATGGTTGAGCTTATTAGAACATCAATGCCAGCGCACTCCATGAAGACCCACTACCTACCACGTGCACACATGTCAATTGAGGGTGCGACAAGTAGGCTGAGCTCTAACCATGTGTGAGAGACGTGTCAGCTCTTAGATGAAGCCCCTCTCCTATAAATAGGTGAGTCCCCCATTCATTTGGACAACTGAATATGGTAGTACGCTACTATGAACAAGGCACGTCGGACACCTTGGCACATGGAGCTCTCAAGCTCCCCCTACAATCTCTTTACCTCATAACGTGGAGCTCACCAGCTCTCCCTACGAGCGCTCCAGCTCCCCCTACGAGCTCATCATGTGGAGCTCACCATCTCTCCCTATGAGTTCTCCAGATCATCACATGGAGCTCACCAGCTTTCCCTACGAGCTCTCCAGTCTCCTTACGAGCTCTTTAGCTCATCGTGTGAAACTCACCAAGCTCTCCAGCTCACTTTATTTTCCCTTGGCAATTATTGACTTAACCATCAGAGTTCACGCGCCTGGGATCGCCCAGGGCCTCTGACATCTCCTATGGTTGTAGGTCTCTCTTAGTAGCTGAGGTGACACTCTGAGACAAGGTGTCACCCTACTCTAACAACTTTCCATCCTTGCCCTTGTGGTCAATTTTGATCCTCATAAAAAACTAATGTCAACTCACAAATATGTTAGAATTGGTTTTTACCTTTTGTTGGTTGGCTTCAAAATCAACCCAAAAATTCTGATTTGGTTGACAGTACTAATTGAAATCGAACTAGTCAGACTCGTAAACAACCCCAGGTACCACAAATCCTTTCTCTAAACTATGGAAAAATTGGGTTTCAAATTTAGCTAAAAAAATTAAAATGGTTTTGATTGAGATGTTACGATAGTGCATTAGCTCGGGCTATATGGTATAGTAATTTTGGAGGTAGATTTATTAATCTCCATGCAAATTGGAATTTCATCGATTGGATGTTAAATGTTAATGATAATTTATTTTGGCTATGTTTCAAAATAAGTGCTTATTTTGGCCATTAAGAACTTATTGGTATTTGGGAAGTAAGCTCGAAATAAGTGTTTATTTTAAAAATAATGACTTATTTTTTAAGCCGAAATTTCCAGCTTTTTTAAGTGCTTATACAATAAGCACTTATTCAATTTTTTCTTTCAAAATTATTCCTAGTTGAATTTTAAAATACCACTTATAAAATTATCCATAGTTGAATTTTATAAAAGCACCTTTACGAAAGCACTTTTATGAAAGCACTTTTATAAAAGCACTTTTAAGAAAGTACTTTTATGAAAGCATTTTTACAAAAGCATTTTTACAAAAGTACTTTTATAAAAGCACTTTTATAAAGGTACTTAAAAGTGTTTTCATAAAGAGCTTTTATAAAAGTACTTTCATAAAAGTATTTTTATAAAAATAATTTATTAAAAGTGCTTTCAAAAGATATATTTTGAAAGAAAATGAAGAACAAAATAGTCATAAAATGCTTATTAGAGAAAAAGACTACCAAACGTCCAATATAAAATAAGTGCTTATTTTAAAAAATAAGCACTTGAAAAAGTTGGGTGCCAAATGCAAATAAGTGCTTATTCGAATAAGCACTTATTTTTAACTTAACCACTCCCAAAGATGGCCTCAGTGTACATCAAAGACCCAAAAGTTGGTTTCATGTGCTTTATAATAACTTTATAACAGTGTGATATATTTGGTTTGTTAGAAATGATGTGTTTTTAAGACCTTGTTTGTTTTTTATGAACTTATTTTACCAAGTAAGTGCACTTACCCCTTAGGAAACATTTATTTTGATAATTGCACTTGGGTAAGTACAATTACCCATATTCTTTTTTGTTTAATATTTTTGGGTAAATGTGTCTTGTACGTGGAGATATTTTTTTACCATTTTATTTTATTTTTTATTTACTTTCTACTTAGGAAACTCAACTTATCCAAGTTTGAGAAGGTGATATCTAGGAAAATCAATTTTGCCCTACGTTCCACATGTTTTTAAAATAAAAACATGGGTAAATTGATCAATAAGAAACACAATCTCATTGACTAACTTTTTCCCTTCAAAATCCTAAGAAAAAAGTGTGGCCTAAATGAAACTATCCCAAATTTGAGAACTGTTTTCTCTTCTATTGACAGGTAAATTCGAGTTGAAATCAACCCCCCACAAGATAATTTCCCACAACGTCCGATAGCACATCCCCACTGTGTATTGGGAACATCTCTCGATAATGCTTCATCATTTCTGGCACTATCATTGAAAGATGTTCCCAATACACGGTAGGGATATGATGTGGGATATTGTGGGAAACTATCTTGTGGGGGGCTGATTTGAAGTCGGTAAATTCAGCTTCATTTGATAGCTTCATAGCAAAAGTCAATCATTTTGAGGAAAGACGGTTTAGCAGCTTTAAAGCGGAAAACATCTACAACCAATGATGTAGAAAAGCTATGGAGGGCCCAAATGCTGGTTGGTACATGGTTAGAGGGGGTTTTCGGTTTGTGGGATGCTCATCTTTTGGTGCCATTGCTAGAGATGTTGATGTCATTTTATTGCTGCTAATAGGAACTTGGCAATCTCGGTAGGAGTGATGCAATTGGCTAAATCAAGAGGGCTCAATAAGATTATCATTGAATAGAAGTAAGGACCGTTCTCAGTTAATTAATGGGTTCTCTAAGAACTTGAATGATTGTCCGAAGGACTACTATTTTTTATGTGTTTGGTTCAGTTGGCGTTTATTGAGTAAACAATTTGTACTTTATGTGACTGTAAAACTGAGAAAAACAATTAATGAGGGCGTTTATGACATAGAGATGCCATTAGGCACCACATCAGTAAAAGTGCCAATAAACATCTATCCGTTGGGGGAAGTTCCAAAATGAAGATTCCTGAAACGGGAGAGGCGCACAGAAATCGATGTTTACTTCAATACGTACAGATGTGCATAATGAGACCTTTGCTGATGGGGCACCTACGTGGCAACACTTACTCAATAAACACCAATGGAAGCAAACACATCCTTTATTATAAATGATATCTTTTGTAGTTGTAATGCTCTGTATGAACTTCTCTTCTATTAGTCGCTTAGGAAATGAGGTTGCTCATGCTTTAGCTTATCATGTTTTTATTCAAACTAGGGGAAGAACCCTGCTTTGCAGAAGCTGGAATGGAACTGTCCATTGACCCATTGACCCGGTCTCTGGTCAAAAACCGTTGAATCGGTCAACAACTCATTGACTCGAGTGGTTGAACAGTCGACCCGTTCAATGGTTTTTGGCCATTTTTTTTTAAATTTCTTTTCATTGGGAACCATCCAAGCAACCGCTTCCGTTTTATCCTAATCTTGGTCCCTAGCCAAAAATCGTTGAATCGGTGAACGACCCATTGACTCAGGTGATCGAACCGTTGACTAGTTTTTGGTCATTTTTTTATTTTTTTTAATTTTTGTTGTCAGAAAAGGCCATCCGTTTGAGCCGAACAGTTGAACTGTCGACCCAAAAACCGGTGGCTATAATGGTTCCATTTTCAGGTCATATGAGTCAGAGTCACATGCTCGAATAACATAACACGTATGGTACTGCTTAATGGACCTCAGACACGATGTATCGGGTCGTCCATTTTTTTTAATTAGGTACCGCCTAGGCAACCAGTTCCATTTTACCCCAATCCCAATCCCTGGCAAAAAACCGTTGAATCAGTCAATGACCCATTGACCCGAGTCGTCGAACCATTAACCCGTTGACCCGTTCAATGGTTTTTGGCCTTTTTTAAATTTTTAATTTTTGTTGTCAAAATGGGTTGTCCGTTCGAACCTAAAAGTCAAACTGTCAACCTAAAAACCGATGGCCAGAACGGTTCCATTTTCGGGTTGTATGAGTCACACGCTTGAATGACATAACACGTATGATACTGCTTAATGGACCTCACACACTCAATTTTTTGCTTGTAATTTTTGTTGTCAGAATGGGTCGTTTGTTCGAACTGGACGATCGAACTGTCGACCCGAAAATTGGTGACCAAAATGGTTCCATAATTTTTTGCTTGTAATGTTTTATTATCAGAACGGGCTGTCCATTCGATTCATCGACCCAAAAACCAGTGGCCAGAACAATTCTATTTTCGGGTCGTATGAGTCACACGCTCGAATGACATAACACGTATGATAATACTATTTAATGGACCTTACAAACTCAATTTTTGCCTATAATTTTTGTTGTCAGAATGGATCGTCCATTCGAACCGGATGATCGAATTGTCAACCCGAAAATCGGTGGCCAGAATGGTTTCATAATTTTTTGCTTTAATTTTTCTTGTCAGAACGGGCCATCTGTTCGAACTGGATGGTCGAACCGTTGGTTGCTAGAACGTTATTAACCATTTATGAATAATGGTAAGTAATTATACTATTTAATTAAATAATCATTCATGATAGATTTAATAATATTATTTAGTTATTTTTAATATAACAGTAAATATTAAATTTATAAATAGGATTTATTAACAATATTCATTAAATTAATAATTACCAAAATTAAATTAAATTAACAATATTTATCAATAATAGTAATTATAATATTTTATTAAATAATCAATAACAATACTTTTAATAACATTTTTAATTATTTTTAATATAACAATAATTACTAAATTTATTAGCAATATCTATTAATAGCAATATTTATAATTTTAATTTAAAGTAAAATTAAAGTAAATATCTATTTATTAACAATATTTATAATTACAATAATTATTAATTATAATCACTAATTATATATTTATTAAATTACTATAATAATCATTAATTATTAAATTACAGTAATTAATTACTGGGTGCTCTCACGTGGGAATCTACTCCATTTGCTACACGGAGAGAGCACCCTTATCCTTATATATATAGATAGATAGATAGATAGATAGATAGATAGATAGATAGATAGATATAGAGAGAGAGAGAGAGAGAGGGAGAGTGAGAGAGATGAGTGCTGGTGGAATTCTCCATCAGATTTGGTTATTGAACCATTTAAGTGTTGATAATGATGATCCTTTGTTAGATTGCTGTAGCAGTAGTTACTAGTTTATTCAGTTTTAGGTTGAAGGTCATGTTTTATAGGTGGTCTGTTTGTGTCAAGAATTCTAGTGTATGATATTTCTTTTTTCCTTTGAATGAATTGCTTTATCACCAGAAAAGAAATAATGAAAAATAACTGGTTTCATTTTGGTATGGGAAACCATTTGGGGTGCAAATGGTCAGGATCATGGCCCAAAATTCGAATCCTTTCTTATATATTTTGTCAGATTCAGATATCACCTGTTGAATTTTTAGATTGAATCAGATAATAGGACCTGATTAAAAATCGGGTTGAATTCAGATCACCCCTATCCGATCCAAATGAATCAGATATGTATTATTTATTTATTTATAATTATATTGATATTTTTTATAAAAAATACCTGTATATATGATGAAAATAATTGAAAAAATGTTTGAATTGTTTTATTTTTCTTTGTATAAACTGTTATGTTTTTTCATTTAATAATTTGTTAAATTTTATAGAAATTAAATCGGATACCAAACATTCTCAACGGATTCAGATTCAAATTGGCTTTGGTGAGATCCGATAAATGTTCAAATTAAACTAGATTTAAATATAACCTGATTGGAATCTGATCCGAACCATTTACATCCTTAAAATCACAAATTCAAATTTAATTTACATGAACTAGAAAGAAAGAGACCAGGGTCAATGAACCCATCATCATTGATGACTAGATGACAAAATGTCTTTTGGTGGTCCTCTCTTTTGCTGCCATCTATCGTATTGTTCAATGATCCCCTTTTTCACTCCCATAGACCAAATTCATGAATGAAGTGCTGAAAGCCTGAATTGTAGGTTTCCACAATGTTCTCCTTCAAATACCAGTTGAACACTTGAGCCCAACTAGCCCTATCTTCACGATTGATGAATGATGACAAACGAAAAAAAAAAAAGCAAAGGGAGGTCCCACGTTGTTAAGTAAATATATGTGGTTGCCATTTCTCCTAAACAATTTCATATATCCGTTCGTTGAGCTTCCTACCTTTGGGTTGATTCATTCCTCCTACTAGTCAGCAGTGGAATGAACCCATAGCATCCCAAGCTCCACTTACTGTTAAGAAGGTTCAGCAGGGAAAATTGTTCTTTACATACAACCAAGAGCCATGAAACCTCCTCGAGTACTGGTCACGAGTTCGAGCAGATTGGTCTTTACCAGAAACTGGAGGCCTGTTCCATGCGGGAGAAGGGATTTTGGTTTCCGGCCACCGGGAGTCACATTTCCGATCTCCATGACTGCAGGCTCCAAAGCTAATGCTCCCTCCACTCGACCTCGTATTCCAATAATTGCACCAGATGTTGGGTCGGATGTGTATCAGGAAACAGCGATGAAGTCGGAAGCAGCTTTGGAAGAGAGCCTAGAGAAGGTGAGAATTCTCTGCAGAAACACTAGCCATTTTGAGTGTATATTTGAGAGATCATTTGACAGAATTCCTAGTTTCTTTGTATGTCTGTTTTGCAGGCAATTTATCGGTGCCGTTTCTTAGCATTTTTCGGAGTGTGTGGCTCTTTGGTGGGATCTTTTCTGTGTTTTATAAAGGTAAGTAGGGTCTCAAATCTGACCACTTGATTTTTTTTTCTCTATTGGGGGATGGAGCGAGCTAACCAAGGTGTCACTTTGGCTATGTTTGGTTTCACACAACTTTAGGGGTGGTAGGGAACAAGTTGGGCAGCCTCAGCCAGGTTAAGGAGTTGATCCAAGCCCAGTTCTAAAGTGTTATTAGAGGTTGTTTGGGGCCTCAATTTAAGCGCAAATCCATGTTTGATGCCAATTTTCAACCCAAGCCCAAACCAAAGATTATGAGTTTCCTAAAATTTAGTCCCAACTCCCAACCTAACCTGAATAGAGGGTTAGGTTAGCCACCATTGAGCTAGGTCGGCATAAAAGTCATAACTCATAAATGGGGGTGGGCTTGGCGTCTGATCTTCTATTAAGGATGAATTATAAGCCTGCATATGGGTCAGTTTAGGGGTGGCGAACAGATGGGTTGGGTTGGGCTGGGTGTAGGTTGAAGGCCAACCCACCCACGTACATTTGTAAATTGTAACCCACATTTCTAACATGTACATGGGTTGCAACCCATCCTAACCCTCTCCTAGATCTTTTATGGGTTTTGAGAAGGGTTCAAGTCTTCATTGTCATAATGTCATTGTCCTGTTCCATGATGGGCCAGGCCGGGCTTGGGCTAGACATTTCACATTTACATCCCAGGATGGACTTGGGTAATAGTAGACTGCTCAAGCCTGGTTTATGTCCATCCCCTATCACAAGCCAGAATGGAAAAAGAGGAATCAAATTAAACCAAATAATACACTTTTTGAATCTTCTGAAAAGTGTTAGATATGCTGATAAGTAATGGAAATAAGCCCATGGCTATTAATACAATATCTAACCCAATTTGGAATAAATGATAAATGATCCTAATATATGTGTTTCTTGCAAACACGGAAAATAGGTTTAATTGCAGTTTTTGAAATTTACAGTTTGAGACATAATATACTAGATGGCCTCCATAGGAAGTCCCCATTATCTAGAAGGAAAAATTAAAGCCAAACTAGTTTGGTAGTTCTGTAGGCAAGAGATTGTTAATCATTTTTCCTTTCAAAGCCAAAATGGGTTAACAGCTTTCTGCTTCATGAGAAAAGAATTCAGAGCCATTAATGAGCCGTGAGTATTAGAAAACCAGCTTAGCCTTTGTTTGAGCAGGCATGTGTGTCCCAAGGAGTGAGGTGTTTATGTAATGAAGAAGTTTCACTTGGTTGGCATTAAATAAACCGTTAGAAGGGTATAACTTTATTCAATATACTATATTAACAACCAAGGCTTTGATACTATGATGGGCCACGGATCAGTGGATTTGGACCAAAGTTTAGAAAAGGTCTTTACCAAATGTCGCTCCCTCCTATCTGGGGTCTTAGGAAGGGTAGACTGGATATAGATCTAACATTTGACATTGTTTTGCACAGAGTGGCTAGCATTTTCAGGCATGTTTTAGACTTAGGTTTTATCATTATACCAAGCAATGGGTCAATGGCCTCTGATTTTGGTATTGGATGTTCCTAAATATTGGAAGGAAACAGAAGTAGGAAAAGTTAGAGACAAATAGGAATAACTTTAGTGGACTTCAGGGGGAAAAGAGTTGCAACTCTTTATTGGATTCAACAAAAACAGTAGTTAAACTTTGTAGCAATTCTGGTCTAAAATCTGATTTTGATTTCTGTCCTTGGTAAAATCCTAATTCAGAACTGGAATTTCAAAACCTGGTTCATAATGCCAATGTTGGTTATAATTAATTGACAGGTAATAACAAGAAAGGAAATGAGATAATGAACTCCCCTATGAAGATCATCACAGATTAAAATATCTTCATCTATATTTTGAGCAACTATTGATCAATTTTGATATGGCCGAAAGAAAGAAAAAAATAGAAGATTGAACATTTTAACCAAACAGAATTTCTTGAATATTTCACTGCATCATGACAGCAATATATCTTCACCAGTAGACAAAAGGACGGCATGCAATTTTTGTAAAGATAATCATTCAAAAACCTATGTTTAACTTCTAGTTGATTGCTTGTACAATAATGGAAGGCAATGGCAATAGTGACAAGAACAATTATTTACTAATGATCTTTTCTATTAGACTAGTTTGTTGATCCAGACCTCACTTTTGACTTGATCCTTTGATCAAACGTTGATGATCAGCTTTGGTGTAACGGAATCCAAGAACAAAATGGAAGGTCTTGCACATTGAAACCAAGCAGGAAGGATTTCTTGAATAATTTATTGCCTAATGTAACTATGATAAATCATTAAAAATTGACAGAAGGGCTGAGAAATGTCGCATTATTTGATGATCTTGGAATGGATGTGTGTCTTTTGATAAGATAATAATTTAAAAATGTGTTTTTGATGTATAGTCTAGTTGGGAAACAACAGAAACAGAAGCAACACTAATCCTTTAATAATTTTCACCAAAAGACTGACATGATATTTTTACTATATCCTTTCGCAACCTTTTAGATCTTTAATCAATATAACCATCAACTTAGTACATTCTTTTCTATTAGTCAATAGTGTTAAACCATTTGTTGGAAGGGTTTAGAATCCATCATATGGATGGTCGAACCATACTACATGGCTGAATGAATTTTCAAATTTTTTAACCTTTGTAGGAATCAATTTCCCAGTGAATTTGGAAATTGAATTTTCCAGATCGATCTTGCACTGAACCGGACCAGATTTAAAACCAAATCAAAAGGGAAAATTATACCTGATATGGATACCACAAGCACATATCCCAATGTGGAAGTTCACGTCCAAATCGGTCCTAGAACTAGCCTCTATTGAAGATGGTGCAATGTATAGGTGAGGCCAATTTAACAACACTATTTTCTCCAAAACTGCTATCCAACTTGCTTGAATCGAATGGGATGAGTGAGCCTGATCTTCCCCAACCTTTTTCTTGCAAAACTAGAAGAAAGGCTGATCAAAATCAGTTCTTGAAAGCTTAGGTCGAATTAGGGTTTCTTAGGAAACAAGGAGAATAGGAGAGAACAAGAGAGAGAGAGGTGTTCTTGTTTGGCTCACCCTCTTCTTCTTTTATATCCTTATAGAGCACTCTCCTAATCAAATTAGGAGATTATCCATATTTGATTTGGATCTGAGCTCTATTAAGAGATAGGCAGTATCCTCTTAAGAGGATAAGTGCTCAATACCTGTTACTAAACCTAGATTCGACCTAGAGCACATAACAACTTATGTGACAACTAACTTAATCTTATTAACTATGAGCATTAGGCCCATCTACTTCAAAGGCTCACGACCCAAGGTGTTGCATGGCCATTTTAGGCTTGATATTGTATGGCGTGGGACCTCACAATGATCTCACATAAGCCCATATGGGTTCAACCCAACCTCTGAAAGTGGTTAGGCCGAATTCACTGCTCATGGCAGTGAATCCCTGACCCAATCAATATTGGTCTAGTTTGGGACCAACATTTACACCTAAATGATCATTGGATTCAGCCACCCTATGAAGACCCAAGGATAATGGACTCATGTAAGACAAGGCCCACCAGGTAATTAGCACTGTAATGATCTCTTACACTTAACCTCTCAGCCCATAATGATCAAAACACTACCTGACAGGGAAGGACTTCTCCCCTGACTGCAAGGTGCAGTGCCACACTCTTTACTCGGATGGATCTCGGGATTAAAACCTTTTGCAAACTTTTTCCCTAAAATAGTAATATATATATATATATATATATATAACATATAAATACTTTTGCAAAGCTAGATTTCAAATACAGGTGAAATCCATTGTTGGCAATTTAGGTTTCCATCTGAGAGAGTGTAAACCCTAATATTCACTTTGTTCGATAACGGGGCCGATCCTATCACTATGATCACCCACTTAGGTGAATTCTTAGACTATCCCAACATACCAAGGTACTTGACCCTTTATGAATCTCACTAGTTGGCATATCAAAGACAACCCAGTCCAACCCCTAATACAGTTCCATAATCAAGTCTGGGGTTATGTGTAACTTTCCAGTTTTACCCATCTATCTCCAAGTTTCAGGGCCTAATTGGAAATTGGTCTGGGTTTAGTGCTTTTAATAAACACCTACTGGCAGTGCTTGGGGTCTAACCCTAGCAGCTGAGACAAGATGCTCCAACTCCTTGGAAACACACCAGTGTTAGCCTTGTTAGGATAAAATCCCCAAGTCTATCTAATGGCTGAGAACATTCTAAGCTAGCACAAGTCTCTTAAGTGTCCAGTTTAAGGGGTAATGCACAGAAACATACCAATATTAACATGAAACAACAATGTGCTTTATTCATTAACAAATAAATGTTCATGTACATTAAGTTGATTGGAGCTAAGGGCATTCACTGTCTAACACCATTGTCAGAGATGGAATTAGAAACCTCTTCTCAAATAATATGATTAAAATTTCACTCAACCCATGAATCATAACAGAAAGAAATAAACAAAGAAAGAAACTACAAAGAGAAAGAAGAATATGAAAAAAAGCACCCAACAACTTTACAAATAATATTAGAAGATTAAAGGTGGAATGTAGAATAGAGGATGCCTCTTATATACCATAAGTGAAAGACCTCTTAGATTAGGTGGTGGAGTTGTACTAAAAGGTTGAACTATCAAAGACAGAAGAAGATCATGAATAAGCAATATATAAAGATACAACAAAAGAGATTCCTTGTAATCCCGTGTTGCAACAAGACAGGGATTCGGTATACATTTTGTCATAAAGAAAGTCTGTGGTGGCTTATTAACATTTATACACAATATAGACAATGTGAACTGGTGAAATTCCATAAATGGTAACAGTGATGGTGGAATGTAGATTAGAGGTGATTTTTGTATGCCACAAGTGAAAGACCTATAAGATTGGATGATGGAGTTGTATTAAGATATATTTAACTATCATGGACAAGAGAGGTAATGAATGGGAATACACAAAGGCATGACATAAGACATCCATTTTATTGATGAAAAGAATAGAAGACATGACAAATGTGAATAGCTACTAAGACTCAACTAGGAGCAAGGTCAAGAACAATTTGAGCCATAGGAATAGTTACCTAGGTGGGAGAGTGGATGAAACACACAATACTAGATGAGACTAGCCTGTGAATGAAAGAAAAAACTGTCCTATACTATGTGAAGAGAAATTTTGTCCTGTATTTTGGTGCAGTTGCAGATAATATTAATAGTTGCCATTATATTCCATGAAACATGACTTAATATGTTTCATATTCAGTCTCAATCTATAGATATGGTTTTGGACATGGAAGCACATTCAAAGTGGAAAAGATTCACTACTCCATACTACAGAGAAAGAATGCTTTGTCAAGGTATCAACTGGTTATTATTGATGAGAATATGATAATTAAATTGGGAATATTGCTGACCAAAATTCTTAAATGAGCCACATTTTGGAAAACCGTAATGGAAAATCATAGTATTGCTTGATTCTATTGCAAGGTGATGCTTGCATTTTGTTATTGTCAACCTGAATTTGTTCTAGGATTTTTCAGAAGATGGTCTTCATAGCAAACCAGAAGAAAAGAACACTTATAAATGAACCATAAAACCTACCATAATCATCATACTGAAAATAATTAATACAACAGTAAAAAAATACTTTAACCTAACTGATGGTGGCAAAGTTGGTGGGATCTCCGGCTGTTTGTAGCGGATACTCAAGGATCAAATCCCACTACCATCAGGGTTGGGAGGGGGGTCCTAGAGGAACTACAATGGTCTTTGCAGTGTATCCTTCACTTGTACTTGGTACCTACGGCAAAGAACTAGAATGTGGGATACTCTGTAAATTGAGGAGAGTAGAGATTATAATCTGAAGACCCACCAAAGTAGTCCTAAAATCAAACAGTTTGTATGTTACTTGCCAGTCTTAGCCATTTGGGATCCAAAATAATCTTCCTGTCCTGTTCTGAACAAATGATGATTATTCAAATCCATAAATGAAATAATAGGTGAAGAATTGCATACATCTGGAGGTAACGAATGAAGAGAAAAGAACAATCAATATTGAAGATCTCAAGACAGAAAAGTTATTTGTCCAAACAAGGGGCTGTAAGACAGAAAATGTTTTGGGCAAATCTGTAATCTTTTGTTGTTTTGGGGTGGAATTTACATCCAATCTATTATAACTCTTTTACAACAATAAAATTATTTTCCTGCTGATAAAAAAAGTTATTTGCCCTTCTACTTAAGGGCTGTTGTAATGGCCGAAGTGGATGAACTGAATGACTCATTGCTTTGTTTTTTATTGGATTAGTCATTAATTAGATTATAAGTTACTTAAGGGTTGAATGGAATGTTGTGTTACTGTAACCATAAATGTTTTATTACATGGATATTTTATCCACTAAAACCATTTAGTTCAGCCACTTCAGCCATTATCACATGCCCCCAACCTTTAATCTAACTCAGACTTCGATTCTTTCTGTAATGTTGTCTATGCATTTCTTCATTACTATGATTTATACTTACTGTTGACTTTAATTGCAGGGCTGCACATATGTTGTGGCTTCATTTATGGAATACTTTGTGAGCCATACAATAGTGATCTCATTGTTGATTGAAGCCATTGGTGAGTATAATGTTGCATGTCCTTTATCTAAATCTTGTATATAATGTTGCACATATGTGTGCATATTTTATTTTTTGTTTCTTTATGATATGTTATCCTAGAATGTTTTCATGCTTATTAATATAAAAAATGAGTACCGACTCTAAGGATTCTTTAAATAACCAGAGATGAGTAACTTTTCTATTGATACCAACCGACCATCAGTAGAAAAGTAAAAAATATGTTTAGTTTGACATCTATACAACAACTTTGATAACTAAGCTTGAGTAAGTTATTCTAAGTAAATGAATCCACTTATAGTTGAACAAGGTTAAACCAGTCACACATGGTCGCTGATGTTTTTAATTATTATTTAAGATGAAAATATGAAAAGTTCCAACAACATCCAGGTACTTATAATAGGGCTCCAAGTAATTGTTTGTTGTTGGTGTTAAATGAAAGGAAAGACTTAAGTATGCAGTAAGAATATGGAAGCAGTAACAATAGTGAAAATAAACATCAAAAACAAAAAGGGGGGGGGGAGGTGAGAATCACCAAAATTTATGTCCGGAAAGCCCTTCAATATGAATTACAAAAGCTAATAGATAAACTCTGAACCATTTAGTACAACAATAGACCATCATAGTCATCAAAAAGTGAGACTCTTGAATAGCAATCTTACCTTGCCTATGGTACAGAGTCTACAGACCATTTTCTAGACTTAGATTGTTAGAAAGGGAAATGGGAAATCTATCTTCTTTGTCACTTCTTTTCTCCTCCATTCCATATTCCATTGTAAAGAAAATATAAAGATCAAGATGATTGTGAAAGGGGGAACCATCTTATGAGGAGGAAACCCATAAGTTCTCTATCCCAGCTGATAATGGGGTCTCCACCTTGATAGGAAAACATTTAAGCCTGTCATGATTCAAAGTTCCTTTTTTAGAATTTTGTTTCATTCATCATGTTGAAGGGTCTTCCAAGTATATGGTATGCCTCTTTTTCAGCATCTTTAATTTTCTTGTTTATCTCATTCAATTCTACATTAGTTCTTATGTATACTTTCTCTTTTCTTGATTCCCTGTTAGACTTATGCAAAGGAGAGAGGGGGAGGGAGGGAGAGAGAGAGCTTGCTTCCAAGAATTGCTTAGCTAGAAATCTGGTTTGTCAAACCTTGTAGAGGAACTTAACATGCTGTAATTAACGAATGTGGTTAAAGCAAATCTAGCCTTCTTTTTTCTTACCTTTTCTATGTCTTTATTATTTTGGCAAGTCAAAATCTTAAGCATCATATAAATTAAAAGAACATATCTTATCTACCACTACCAATAGGCAATGGTACAATGTGCAACACATGAGATCCTATTGTACATAAGCATGCTCACACATTTTACATGTAGAAGGAAGTTAATGAACATTTAAGCTTCTCTTATTAGGCCTTTTTCTTTTGTCAGAACATAATTCATTAGAAAGATGGCATTTCTAATGCATAATTGGAATTATGAATACATAATTGGAATTATGAATACACACATGAAGCATCGCATTATTACTATTCCCAAAATCATGAAGGCTTGCCCCTAACCACAATTTTATTATTCTTTTAGACATTTATTTGGTGGGAACAGTGATGCTAGTCTTTGGAATGGGTCTTTATGAGCTATTCATCAGCAACCTTGACATTGCAAAGTCATTTTCTTCAAAGGAAACAGCATACCGATCAAATCTCTTTGGCCTGTTCGCTCTTAAGGTAAGTTGGCTCACACTTTTAATTCAAATTGGCATTGTCAAGCCATATTATAAAATAATATGAAAGTGTCTTCTCACTTTTCATCCCCATGAACTTCTTTATTTCCAATAACCAATAAACAAATCAAGAAAAGTAAGAAAAGGAAAAGAAAGAATAAATAATAATAAGAAGAAGAAATGATACTTATATTCATAGCACAGAAATGGAAATAACCCCTGTTCCTAGTGTTCTTGCTTTTGTAATCAGAAAAATCATTTGATCTATGATTCATTGGAACAAAACAAGAAATGGGACGGCTAGGGGCCAGGGGTGTAAAAAGAGTAGTATTTACATTCGGAAAAACCCATGAGAGATTTCAGATGATGATCATAGAAGAGACAATTTACCAAAATATATATGATTTCAGGCCTTATGGTCTCTTAACTGGCTTACATTAATTATTGAATAGTCATTTCCCTTGTGTAAGGAAAGTAACAATTATTAGTCATTTGATATTATAAAATGCTATCTCATATGCATTACAAGTTGAAGTTATTCTCCTTGTTTAATACTAACCAAGTTCTTTGCTTTGTAGGAACGACCCAAGTGGCTTGAAATAAAATCAGTAAATGAGCTAAAGACGAAGCTTGGCCATGTAATAGTAATGGTTCTTCTAGTTGGGTTGTTTGAGAAGAGCAAGAAGGTAGTGATAAGCTCTTCTCTGGATTTGCTTTGCTTCTCTACCTCTATTCTCTTATCATCAAGTTGCCTTTATCTCTTGTCAAGGCTCAACAGCTCAAAGCAAAAATAAATATACATCTTTCAGCTAAAGGTTGTGTAAAAATTGACATTTTAGCTAAGGAATATCAAAGTGTGTAAATAGATAAATTAAATAAACTATAAACGTGTACCAGCTATATTCAGTTGTGCCTTCACCTTCTACTACTTGACAGTAGTGAGGTTTCGGTTCAGTTAAAGAGATGCTCAACTTAAGGCTGTGTTTGAAAGAGGTGCTCACCTTCCTTTCCCTACTTTTTCTTTCACACCAAACACGGCCTAAGGGGGGCCCTTTTTTAAGGCTGTACTGGAATTGGCTGAAAACTCCACAGCCCAACTTGCATTGGAAGGAATACTCTGATAAAAGGCTCCATCCTACGCCCAGGACCTCCATTCATGTTGCAAGAAATCCATATTTTCCACATTAAAAGGAAATGATGAGATCGGTGGAGTTTCATGTCTTATTTCCATAAGACTGACAAAATTGAAAACCTGCCATATATAGTTGAAAAAATACATAGAAACCTAAAACAAAGCATGGGAACGTAAGGTTATTCCTTTACTTTCTCCTCACAGCTGACAATAATTCAGGTTTGCTTTGAGTGCAAAAGTATGGGAATGCAAATGATTTTTTATTTTATTTTACTTTTCTTTTGTTTGTACGCCATGTGATGAAGTGAAGTAAAGCTAAAGCAAAACATTTGTACTAGTGCAAATGAATTGCAATGCAAACAAAGAGGGCTTAAAAAAAAAGAAGAAAAAAAATTCTTAAATGTGGCTTGAAAAGAGAATGAACACCAAAGGATGCCTATGCAAAATGGATGCAAAAATTAATCCAACCAGCAGGGTCAGAACACACTAGAGAGCCATTCCCAGACAAGTGACAGATTGTTTAAAGACCACGGAATTAGCAGCCATATTGGGGATATTCACGTTTCATAGACTCTGTGGTAAGGAGAGGATGGTAGCTAGCTAGCTAGCTACAAATGAACTAAGATTCCAAAGTTAACTAGTTAAGTGGTGGAAACGTGCATCTACTTAATTAGCAGTCATTTGAAGGGATGGTTGAGCTTTGGGTTGGTCCTCTATGGATTGTTGGACTAGGAAAGGTTTTCCTTGTTCCCTTCGCAGTCCCTCTTGGAGACTGATACTATAAATCTTTGAATTGGAATAAAGCTATAAAGGCATTGTCATGCTTACTATGCAATGTACTCTTATACATGACAAAGAAGGTTCTGATGTCCTTTATTTTAAACCAACTTGGAGGATTTGATGACCACTTGAAAGGATTAGAGAGAGAGAGAGAGAGTACATGGTCTTGATTGGCCCTATGTTCATTTGTCTGTGGGAAATAAAGATGAGAAGCCACTTGAAGGCATAATCTAGCCACTTGGAGGCATACTTAGCTTGGCCAGAAAAGAGACCTGACTGATTGGCCATATCCCATATGATCACTTTCCTGGTCTGTGGGAGAAATAGAGCCAATTGTAACTCATTGAGGAAAAAAAATCAAAGCATTTAATACAATACTGGTTACGTGTCCATTAATGGGGTGTTTTGAAGGATGCTTATTGTATCCAAAATTCCAGGAGCCAAAAATTTTCCCATCTGAATAGGCCACTTGGTGGGATGATTCAATATTAAAATAACACTAGCCACTTCAACAGCTACTTATGTAGCCTGAGCCTGGACAGAAAGAAAAGGTTCCTCTAGATTGGTTTCTTGTTCACTTTTCTTGTTGATGCTTCTATTGAATTTTTTTAAGTGATGTTAGCCATTGAAACTTCAGAGCTCTCTCTCTCCACCCTTTTGCCCAGTTCATTATCCAGCATGACATGCGAGTACACGAGCTCCTTTCAGGCATTTTACTAAACTGCAGAACTCCCTCTTGGCCCACTACCTAAGCTGCCACCTCAAAAGGTCACTGGATCCTCTGGAGGGATGGGATTGTGATGCTGATGCGCAAGCTTGTGCAGCAAACCCGCCTTGTCCAGTGCTAGCACTTAGCCACCTTTTTATTATGGTGGGTATCCAATGTTACTAGAAAGTAGAGTCTGGATTGCAGTTGCACCTTCTACTGGAAGATAATTTATGTCTATCTGGTTAGAGGCTTTTGGAAAAGGCAAATTAATCCTTTTTTTATTTGATCATTTAATTTACACGAGTCCAGCAACCAAGAAGTTTGCTTCCAGTTTGGCCCCATCCAACCATCACTTCTCTTTGTATGAAAGCCTGCTCCTCCTATAAAACAATTGGGATCAAATTTCTGTTTGATTAACCTTCTGTAAGTTTGTTCTCAGAATAAACTAGGAGGGAATAATAATATTCTCTTTTGTCAAGTCATCCAGAGTCACTTTCTCTAACCTCTAATTGTAATATTAAAGGCAAAGAAATATGATTTACCAGTTTTTTTTTTAATTATTTTGGTAGGGTTTGGATCAGTTGCAGTTGCACCTTTCTGTTGGAACCTACTTAATTTATGTTGATCTGATTAGAGGTTTTTGGGCCAACCGCTCAATCAACAGAAGGCTTTGGAAATATATGATAAATTGATAATCATTAATTAATTAACAATTCATCAAAAGTCAAATTAATCTTTCTTTTTTTTTTATCTGGTCATTTAACTTAATGGTGTCCAGCAATCAAGAAGTCCACTCTCAGTACAGCCCCATTCAACAGTCACTTCTCTCTGTATGAAAGGGTTGCTCCTATAAAACAATTGGGATCTTTTCTGTTTGACTAGCCTTTCTCTGTAAATTTTATTCTCAGAATAAACTATGAGGGAACAATGATATTTCCTCAGATCCACTTTCTCTCTGACCTGTTATAAAATTTTTGGTTAGAGGCAAAGAAATACGGTTTTTGCCTTTTTGGAGAAAATGCACGCCCATTCTTGCACATGCATGCTTATCTGCTATCTCCTACAGCAGGTGAGTGCCAATGTTCAGAATTGGAGAGGATAAAAAAAATCTTGAAGTACACTAAATCACAGTTTTACCAATTAATTATATTATTGGCCGACCGATTGATTAAACCTTTCAACCCGTATAGGCTTTATTTGTTTGCACTGTAAATCTAAACTACATGCAAATTTTGCACCTGGTTCAATTTTGTATTTATTTGTTTTTAACTATGATTTGCATTCCTATCACCTGATAAAAATTTTGTACTTCAGGCTCAGTTTGGTAGGAGTACAAATACAAATATATATTGTGCAAATACATACAAAATAATACAAAATACAAGGTTTTGCACTCTACAAATTTGTACTTGTACTACTTCCAAACTGAGCTTCACGTCTCATTTGCATTCACTGGCAGTTCAAATTTTGCATCCCAAAAACTGATGAAAATTTTGCACACACACCTTCCTCCTACATGAACTCTCTATCATAGAAAGTGGGGAACCGTATCATTTTGCTCCTTACCTCAAAAAAAGAAAAAAAAAACCCTCATCCTCTTACCTCCATTCTCTTTCATATAAGGTGGGAGTTGCATCATTTTACTTCTCACAAACAAATAAGACAAAGTCAAATACGAAGCAAAAGTAAACATGGATTTACAATAATCAGCCTATTTATACTCTCATACATTTACACCAGTGCAAAATGAACACATTGTAAACAAACTGAACCAATGGCTGCATTTGGAAGTGATGCAAATGGAGTGTAAATCCTGATTCAGGGTAAATTTGCACTCTGGTTCACTTTTTCCTATGTTTAGCAACATTACATTTATGCATTGACAAATAACAGAAAAAAAATCTTCCAATACATATTTATATTAATAATAAGATGTAAAAGTACATCAATAAAAAAGAAGTAAATTTACATTCAAGTGGGCTATTGATAAAAAAAGGCATATATTTTATTGGAATTCGTTTTTGCATCTATTACAGCTAAAAGTTTGTTTGGTAAGAAGGTAACTGTCAGTCCAAAACTAACTCAACTTTGTAATTTATATGGACCGTTTTACACTCTACGTATTTGCATTCACACTTATTTGCATTGTTTCCAAACGCATACACACTCTACGTATTTGCATTCACCCAGAGAGCTCACTTGATCATGGGTTCAACTACTTGGTCCAGTCAATTGTTCGTGCTAGACCAGGTACATTTAGGGGGCGTTCTTTTTTTTTCGGATTTTGAGAGGGGGGGGGGTCTCCTAAGCGGGTAAATAACTTTCCCACTTGGGGGAAAGTTTCCCACACATGAATGGGACAAAAATGCCATTTTAATAATGAATTTTTATGGTTAAAATGGTCATTTCCTTTTTTACTTGGGAAATAAAAGAACATGGGTAAATACACTTACCTGGGTAAGTGTTTCTCAGGAAAAACTTACCCAGGTAATTGCATTTACCCGGGTAAGTAACTTACTGAAAAGCGAACGGGGCCTTAAGAGTGAATATCTTGTAATCTCTTAATAAAATATATTCTTGTGAGAGTGGTGAGTATTACATAAATTCCTTGCTGGGGTGCCAAGCTATGATAAAATAAGATATGTATGTTATTGGAGAATTTTCAGAGTACAATAAATGAATAAATAAAACAAAAGGAGGAGAGAAAGGGAATGCTAAGATTTAAAAGAGACTTCAACCAAAAGAAAAAAAAAAAAGTTTTAAAAAATCTTAGAGGAGAAGCTATAGAAAATAACTGTAAAGGCAGATGAGATTTGTATAAGATGTAACAAATATTTTCAGTACTCGATCACATAAAAAAACTTGACATTTCATGTGGATTCTCCAATAAAAAGCAATTAGCCATGAAAATATACTGAAGACAAATAATTATATATCCTATTTATTATTTGGTTACTTAAGAAATAAATTAGAATCTCACTCTTGATAAAATGACTAAAATCAAGGAAGTTATAGTTTTCGTTATCTCATGGACTGCACCATGGCCTGAAGATCATTCTAGGTGCTACGTGTTCATTTTCAATCAGAGAAGACTCTGAATCTCCTCATATAATAGATATATAGAAAGTTTTCTACAGAAAGAATCTGATAAACAAGCAGCCAATCACATGCAACTCTTCTGAACTAGCTAGATTTCTTGGGCATCCACTTCTCAACTCTTATCCTGATATCAGATTTAAGTTTTTTCTAGGTCAATTTATGTAAACTACTGATAACAACTCAGATCTAGATTTTGTTATCGGACCCCATCTCACTCTATGCCAATTTCACTTAACCATTGCCATTGTTATTCTCATCTGTGTCTATTAAACATGGATTGTAATTCACCACCCATCTGTTATATCGGTTTCAAATTAAAAACACTAGAAGTATCAAGTTAGGAAGGAGTTTGAGATATAAACATAGGGAAATAAGAACACATGAAGTGGATCAATGTGGAGACCTCAAAAAGAACAAACCCGAAAAACTTGTATAGCTTTCTATTGAGTTGTGCCTTAATTATTTGTCTTGATAGATTCCAACTTCCTCCTCTAGGAAGTTCATTGACTAGTTAGCACTGTTCATGCTAATCTTTTTGAACATATCCATGACCCATGGAAATCTAGATCTCTTTTCTGATAACCTACCAATAAAATAACAAGGAGTTAATGTTTAGAATATTACCTTTTTCTTTTGCAAGATCATTGTGTGGTCACCACAAGGAGTTATATAATAATTTATAGTTATCTTAGGATTGGTGGAGAAAGAAAGTGAAATGTTCGTACTTGACCTAGAAAATCTCTTTTAAGCACCATTAGGGTTAGGGCTTAAACAAAAGAAATGTACTTTGAAGATGGAAGATGGAGAATATTCTAAATAGTAGCAATGTGATGCTATGGTAAGACAAATACAATTTTATTATTATGTGCATAAAGTGCGAGAGATGCAATATGAAGTTGAGGCCGACGACCCTAGATAGATGAACTCATAATTTCTATTGTTATGTTTAATGAGGAAGAAGGTCCACCAATGGTGGATTTATTGAACTCTTCATTAATTTTTCTTTACAGTCTGTGCTAACAATTGTGGGAGGGTGTGTAAGAGAGAGAGAGAGGTCTTCCTATAATTTGTTGGATATTTTACCAATTTCATAAAGTAAGGTTACATTGATTGCATTCTCTTAGAGAATCAACAAAGTAACTTCCTTAGTTAGGAAGCCATGATCATTCAATTGATGCTTCACATTCCAATCAACAACCTATAAAGGAGATGATCCATCAAATAAACCAACAGTAAATGCATAATGCTGCTTTGTTGCAGATTTTTTTTTTCTCCATTGAAATTGTTGTTTTTATGTCTGATACATTGGAAAAGCCAATCTCTTTCCTTGTAGGCCATGAGATTAAAATTTGTGGGGGAGAGGGNGGGTTATGCCAATGAATGGTGTGGACAATCCCGCACAATTGGAGTATGAGCAGCTAGCCCTTAATTCCCTCGGAGGAAAGCAAAATAGTTGTCAAGCTGTCCGGTTCTTTAAAATGTTGACTTTGTCAAATATAACATAAATCTATATCTATACTTCTATTAAAAAGTATGAATGAGCTTGTGGAACATTTTGACTAAAATATCTATATTTTGAATTTAGCCCCTCTATAATTTTGAAGGCAAAAAATATAATCTAAATTACTACTTTGCATTTCATTCAATTCTCTCTCATTAAATATTGTATTTAATACATTAGTTCTTGTTCTCTTTAATTAAATTCTATATTCATGATATTTTTCTCTCACTGATAAATTCTATTAATTAGATTTAACATTATAAAACCCATAAAACTGACCCAAAAATGAGATTGTTCTTCTCTGCAATACAACCATTCGAGTTAAATGGGTCAACCAATGATGCCATAATTAAATAATAAAAATTAAAAAAGAAAAAAATACAAAAATATGAAAAGAATACATAAACTTTGTTAAAAACATTTGGACACATCTCTAACATTATAGATTAATTATACTAAACAAAAATAAGTATTATAAATAAGGGGTTGTCTAATAACAGTTAAAAATGCTGAATTGAAAAACTTATTATTTTGCCTTTTAGTGAATAAGTTTTTAAGGTGGTTGTGAACTCCTTAATAGATGAAATTGAAGTTGGATACATCACTGTATACTTGAACATGTTATTATTTCATTATTTCAATAACTAAAAGACAAAGCAATAAGTCTTTCAGTTCAGAAATTTTAGTTATTATCAAACAGCCCTTATTAAGAAATGCTTTTATACACACAGAAATATAGAAATATGAAAAATTGTAAAAAAAAAAAAATTAAACACCAAATATGAGTATTGCACCTTAAATTTATAAAATTCATGTACTTAATATTGATTGACAATGACCCTGAAAATTAGACCCCTCTAATCTGGTTAAATTAATTGGAGAATTTACATGACATCATTTTTTCCTTTAATTGTTCTCTTTCTAGACAGATTAGAGAAAATCACCTCATCAAACTAAATATAGCAAGTGATAAGAAACAATCATTAAAAATTTGACAAAAATATTAAGAAAAAAACATCCAAAAAAAGTGCTCTTGAACAAATTAAAGTACTCCATTGCTTAGTGGGAGGAGCATCTTTTTAAAACCTTAACAGAGGTTTTTAATGGATCAAATATCATGAATCCATCTGAAAGAGGTTGTGCTCTTCTTCAATCAGCTTCAATAAAGAAAAGAAAAAAAGATGTGATTATTTTTAATGGAAGTTTCTTTGTGCTGTCTAGTCGGATGTACTGCTCCTCTCTAGAGATACTAAATGCATTTAAATGGATGGTAGGGAGACTTACTGGGGCTTGTTTTGGTAAAAATTCCTGAAAGGTTTCAAACTTGAAAACTCTTGGAACAAAAAAAAATGAAGCAAGTGATGACATCCTGCTAAAAATAGAAAATATTCCGCTATTATTTTTTTCTCTCATCTCAATTACATATTATGTAACAAGAGCCTTAAAAATTAAGATGGTTGGATGTGGGACCTTTCAGGATGCACACACACTCACACACAACCATCTTTAAAGAGCATCACCTAAGGTTGGGCAATCACACTTGGGTCTAGCAGTACTCGAGAATTGAAGACCTTCTCTTGCTTATAATCTCCATTTCTTCATCCTCTTTCTATCTATTAAGTCTCTTTCTTTCACCCATTCTTCATGTCATCACCCCAGAACATCCTGAAATTTACTCTACTTGTGGCTTCTATCCTCCTATTGGAGCAACACTACGTGGTGCTGGGAAGAGAATTAGAGTGGCATACGCCTGTGATGCCGAAAAGCTCTTTCAGCAAGCCCAGACCAGCGCCTGCCAATGCTGGCTTCTCATTTAACCGTCACAAACAGGAGGAGACGGACGCCTTCCGCCCCACAGCCCCAGGCCATAGCCCGGGGATGGGCCATGAAGCACCACCAAAGCGCTTGTAAATGATTATGAGCGATGGATTAATTGGTCGTCATATGCTAAGATCTATCTTACCTCACTCGTAGGCCTTGTGGCTTTATGGGTTTTCAATTTCAAGGTATGCTGCTCCATGGATGTGGATGGGTGGCTTGATTCATTAGAAAATAAGTCTACTTTCAGACAGGATTGTTTGTAGTTTAGATGTTTGGACTGTATTCAAGTGAGTTTTTTTGTTTTTTTCTTTTCATCAGGGAAGTTCCACGGTGATGGTATAGTAGTAGTACGTAGCATGTTGATCAGCTATACATAATTAATGTGTTTGTTACTTTTATTGATTGATTTCTTAGTTTGAATTAGGACCATGGAACTATGTTTGTATACTTATAATAAATTAAGTACTGGACGACTTTTTGCTTGTGATTACTCCAATCCACTCAATTATATATGCACTATAGATGCTTTGTTAACTACTCTCTTTAGCTAGTATGGACAGAGTCAATACATGGCTACAGGGGTGTCAATGGGCCGGTTTTGGATTTGGACCTCATCCAAACCAAAATCAATTTGGACTAGAGGTGTCAACGTGAGTCTACTTATAAATGGACTGGACCCAATTTAGTCCAAATCCAATACAAACCAAGTTCAATCCAATCCATTAAAATATAAATGGACTGGATTGGATCCAATCCAAATTGAATGAAATATCAAGAATTATATAAAAAAGAACATATAAAAATTATAAAAATATATTAAAATAAAGAAAATCAGAAAAATACAGTAAAAGTGCTTTGATAAAAGTACTTCCATAAAAGTGCTTTTGTATGAAAGTACTTCGTAAAAGTACTTTTATAAAAGTACTTTCACATAAGTGCTTTTATAAAAGTACTTTCATATGTGCTTTTGTAAAAATGCTTTCAAAAAAGTGCTTTTATAAAAGTATTTTTGTAAAAGTGCTTTCGTAAAAGTTCTTTCATAAAAATGTTTTTATAAAATTGCTTTCATAAAAGTGCTTTTATAAAAGTACTTTCGTTAAAGTGCTTTTATAAAAGTGCTTGTGTAAGAGTACTTTTATAAAAGTGCTTTTATAAACTATTTCTGTAAAAATGCTTTCATAAAATTACTTTTTAAATGTGCTTTTGTAAAAATATTTTCATAAAAGTGCTTTTGTAAAAATGTTTTCTTAAAAGTGATTTTATGTCGGCTTCAATTTTGATAGATTTCCAATTGGACAAGGATTTGGCTTCATTATTAGAAATTTGGTTTAGGTCCAATAAGAATATGGACCAATTTATTTGGATTAGCCCACTCCAATAATTATAATGGATCGTCCAAATCCGATTTGATAAGGTTTGGATTAGATTGGATCCAATCCAAAATCGGTCGATTGACACCCCTGATTTGGACGATAGATTGGACGGACCAACAAGGTGTATTGAATTGGACCAGTTCAGACTTAATTTATTGGATTGTGCTGGATTGAGCCAATATCTGGTCCATTGATAGAAGATACGAATATATGTACTTGGAAGTTGGAACCACTCTAAATTAAAACAAATTTGAACAGATTGGACGGTCCAGACTCCAAACATTGGGTTGGACTAATCCGAAATAGTTCACAAAATATTCAATGGATTGGATTGGACCTAGTCCATTTGTAATGGACTCATGTTGGACTGGATCGGGTTGGACCAAATCCAGTCCAACTGACACCCCTACATGATGACTATAAGACCCAACGGGTTATGCATATTAATAAGAACTAAGGCCCCGTTCGCTTTTTAGTAAGTTATTTAACCGAGTAAGTGCATTTATCCATGTTCTTTTATTTCCTTGGAAAATAAGGTAATGACCATTTTAGCCATAGAAATCCATTATTAAAAGGGGCATTTTTGTCCCATTCAAGTGTTGGCAACTTTCCCCTATGTGGGAAATTTATTTACCCACCTAGGAGATGGGTATCACTTTTTTGGGTAAGTGATACCTAGGAAAATAAACTTTCCCTGGTCCCCACATAAAGCTGAAAAAAGAACATGGGTTTCTTGGTCAATGGGAACCAAAATTCCATTGACCAACTTTCCCTCATCAAAATCCAAGAAAAAAAAAAAAGAGAACACCCCCTAAGAAGCATATTTTGTTCTTTGGTTTGCCACATTAGTAGTAGGGTTTCACTGGCTAACTGGTCGTTAATTTTGAATCTAAATTAAGATTGAAGATACTAAAAAGTCCAATGGATATGTCACTGAGTGTATGTTTGGGAGGATTTTCATACAGTTGGTTTTTAGCATTTTATGAGCTGAGAAACCTAGAACGCTATGAAGTTGTGTTTGTTAAAAATCCGGAAAGTTGGGAAATATATTTATAGAAACTTCAAAATTCACATTCCATTCGGGGAGCTACAAGCCGAGTCGGCTCGGTCTAAATTGAGGTTCAAGCTGAGCTCGAGCCTAATATATAGGCTTKTTTGCTAATTGAGTCGAGCTTGAGCTCAATAAAGCTCAACTCATGATTCTCACGAGCCTAATTGAGCTTTTACATGTACACACACACATATATATAGTTTTTATAATTCTTAATTTTTATATGTACAATTTTTTATTTTTGTAAAATGCTTGGCTCATAGTCAAACTTGAGCTGAGCTCGAACTTACAAGCCTTTGACTCGAGCCGAATTCAAACTAAAGTTTCTAGCTCAAATCGAGCTCAAGCCTCATAGAGTATTGTCAAGCCGAGCATGAATTGAATCCACCCCTACTTTCTGTTGAAGCTATCTCATGTAACTTCTCTAAAGTGGCTCGACCAACGCAATTCAACCAACATAGAAGCCCTTCCAAACGAGCTCTAAGCCTCTTGATTTTCTATCCCATTATATCTCAATTTCACAAGTTCAAACTCAAATTCATATTGAGATAAAAATTAAAGAAAGAAAGAGTGGTCTAATAGGTAAGAGAGAGTGGTTAATTAGTGTGGTTCTTAATTCGGGTTATGTTTGGTTGACAGAAATAAGAAAGAAACAAAAGGTTGAAGGAAAAGTTCTTAAGAAAATTTGTGAAATTCCTTAAGAACCCTCAACTTTCTATTTCTCTCTTATTTTCTGTCAAACCAAACCAGCTTTAGTGAACGTTTACTTTATAAAGGAAATCATTCTCAATCAAAAATCATGGATGGGGCCGTCCTCCTTAAAACGTAAAGGGTTGATGATTAGCAATCCATCTTGCTGCAACCAAACATTGAGAAAAAGTTTTGAGAGAGAAGATAATACCCCTAGATAACATGATCTTATACCAGGGTGAAGCCTACTTTTCTCAATTCAATTAGAGCAAAAAATCAGAAGAAAAACCATGCCAAAAGAATTAGTATGTGGCAATAATGACCGATGACTGGAGATAGGTATGCAAAATCAAATCATCATCATCCGAGTCCGGATCTTCTATCCACAAAAACTCTACCCACATTAATCGCAGCCATACATGGAGAACATCTCATCCTCTGCATACTATTATGCAGGGGGAGGTGTACCCAATTCACGGGGGGTAGTGTATTGTGGGTTGGCGTGGGCAGGAGATCCCGACTCTTATCATCCATGCCTTATCCCAACTATATAGGGTGTATGCCAAAAAAGAGTTTGGATCTCCTACGAACAGAACATGTTCCAATGCCTCCCCCTCCCCCCCTCAACTTTATCTAACACCCCAAGAAAAAATAAAGGTTAAGAAAAAAAAAAAAGATCAGCCCACCATGAAAAAGGGACTGCAAGGTCAAGCTATACAAAATCTACAACCACCCCAAGAGAGAGAGAGAAGTTGCATAAACCTAAGGGTCCTAACTCCTAAGCCCACCACCAAGCCGATAATCTCAAACAAGACACTATCCAAAATCACTAATACAGACTCAAAAAGCAAGACTTAGGGTGGATTTGATCCAAGCTGAGTTGAATATTTGGTTATTTGATCTCAACTTGTCAGAAAACCAAGAGGTTCAAACTCAAACTTGAGCTTGAACTCGATTCGAACTATAGTCTTGAGCTCAAGTTTGGTTTGACTCATAAGCGCATACATTTGGACTCGACTAGGAGCGAGTAAAAAATTATACAAATGAAAAATAAGCTTGGCTTGGCTCAATCTTGACTATGAGCCAAGTTTCCTATAAAATAAAAGATTATACATATAAAAATTATTATTATTTTTTATTTTTGAAAAGCTAATTCATGTCCACCCATAACAAGACTCCATCAGAATTGAGTGCAAGATAAGCATAACTTTCCCTCTTCCCCTGCACCCTCTACATTGGACACTCCTAGCTAGCACCTCTAGGGCTTGTTTGGACCAAATTATGTGCATAGAAGTCCACTAACTTTCTAAGCTTTGGACTACCAAGAAGACCCCGTACTTGAACATATCCTCCTCCGCAACCACCTCTTAATCTTCACTTGCTCCTTGGAGAAGTCATATATACCATGACTCCTTGGATGGCGCCTGTTGTATAGCCTCCTATTCCAATTCTTGAGATTCAGTTTGGAAGGAATGCAAATACAAATATGTAGACTGTAGAGTGCAAAACCTTGTATTTTGTATTATTTTGAATGTATTTGCACTATACATATTTGTATTTGTACTCCTTCCAAATTGAACCTAAAAGATTTCTCTAACCCGTTCTTCACCACCAAAGAAGAACAAGCCCATCGTATTAGTCAAGGCCAAACCCTCTTCCTTTGTTGCAACTGGGACTCTATCTTGTTATCCGCCACCTTTCTACCAACCAGACAATCCATCGCCAGGAGCACATTCTTTTTTATTAGAACCCTTTTTAGTCGCTCCCCTGCTTTTCATGGATAACATACATGTTGCAAATACATGCATTGATACTTGATTGATGGTATTGGTATCAATTTATGTTGCATATATCTATACTATATTATAAAACGATCAGGTTCCACATCAACAACCCTCTCCTTCTCCCATTTCTCATTCTCTCTTCTCTCCTTTCTCCCTTACCCCTTCCTATCCCTTCCATGTAGCCATGTGGCAGCCTCCTCTTCTACAAGAGTCCCACTCTAAATCTCTCTCCATGTTCCCAATCACTTTGCCAACCCCCTCCTAAAATTTCTCCCAAACTATCTCTCCCACCTAAAATTCTTCCTAAAACACCTCTTAATCTATATTGTCACGTGGCAGCCCTCTCTTCTTCACTAGAGTTCCTCTCTCTCTCTCTCTCTCTCATGTTACCAATCGGCCCAACCTCCTCCTAAAATTTCTCCAAAACAATCTCTCCTATCTAAAATTCCTCTTAAAACACCTCTTAATCTATGTTATAAACCATCTAAAAACCAAAACCATGGTTAAATTAATTAATTAAATAAATTTGTGAAACATTTTTATATTTTCAATAATTATTGAAATTATTGAATAATATTTAGTAAATATCAACACCTAAACTAAACTTTTTAGTAATTTTGGTAAATTGAACATTATCAATAAGTAGTTATTGATATTTTCAGTAATTATGGTAAATTTTTTAATATTTAATGATATTATCAAATAATAATTAAAATTTTTTAGTAATTTTATAGTGGAAATTAATTTCAATAAATATAAATTTATTTTTTATATTTTCAGTAATTTTGATATTTACTATAATTTTTTAGCAATAATCAGTGATTTTGTTAATTTAGTGAAAGTTAAATTATAAAACTTCCAATTTTTCAAATAAATAATTGGAAATTTTTAATAATTTCCATAAGTATTGGATACTACATTTATAATTACCATAATTAATGGAAGTATATTTATGGGTTTGGGGGGTGTTATGGGTTTAGGGGATGATCCCTAGGGTAGGAATGGCAATGGTTGGGTTTGGGGTGGGGATCATACTCCCCATCCCAACCTCAAGTTTTAAATTAATCATTGTCAAAAATTTTAGTCAACATCCCCAATCCTCGACAGAGAGGGCTTCCCCATCAGGGACTTGAATCTATGATTTTTTAATTAAAAGTTTGCTTTTAGAAAGATATTTATTTAAAATAAAGGAAAATTAAAAAGCAAAATAGTCCATGTCACCATGCCTCTCCTTGTTCCAAACTAAGGGTGGCAATTTTCCCTGTCCTCGATAGGTACCCGGGCTCCTTGACCTGATGGGGTCAGGGATGGGGCTATCCCTAAATCCCTGATTGGGTTCGGGGACAGGGATGGGGAATGCAATCCCCGCTCCGTCTTGACCTCGATTAATATATATATATATATAATATTATATATTATTTATATAATATTTATGTTATAATATTATTAGATTATATATTATTCATTTTTGTAAAAGATTAAAACTTAAAACCAAAAACTAACACTGTTCATTCTAAAAAACACTTGACACTTCGATAGATAAAGAACTCTGAACCCTAGTTCTTCACTTCTTCTTCTTCCTTCATTTTCGTCACCAACTTGCCGACCGTCGTCACTGTCGCCACTCACCCATCGGATGTCTATCATCACCCATCGGACTCTCTCTCTCGTCACCGACCTCAACTCATAATGGTCCTCTCTCTCTCTCTTTGACTCTCGGTCTCTTTCTCTCAACTTTGATTGATTTCCATTATATTGTAGAAAATAAATTCTAAATTTCTAATATAGTTCAGATAGAAAAGTTCTACAATAATAGTAGATGACTTCAAGTTTTGAGGCCAGAATACTTTTGCGCCTAGAATTCATAGGATGTTGAAACTGGGTTTGAAATAAGAGATAAAGAGAAATACGGGGATGACGGTGGGATTTAGCATGTAGTTTGAATCAGGGCTAAAAGAAAAAAAAAATGCAGAATGCCTGGAATAAAGATGAACACCTAAAATGTAATATGAGTCGAACCCAAATGAAATGAAACCCAAATGAAACCAATGTAGAATGCCTAGAGTGTAGTATGGGTCAAGCTCAAATCACCCTTCAGATCTCCCTATCCATGTTACCAACTTACCATATGTTATTTTATCAAAATGTTTGTTTTATTGTTTATTATTTCTATAATTTGAATAATCACTTAATTGAAAAGCAACTAGGAATAGAGGCTCATGTCATTCTAACTTTTAGTTTTATCATATTCTGAAAATTTTTTAATTCACATTGGGTTTTTGTTTTAGCATTTTATAGTTTGATATAAGTTGGTAATGATATTCGTCAATCAAAGGTCATCATATTCAGATGTACTTATTATTTAATTCATGTTTGGTGTTTTTTTATTTTTAGATTTATAATTGATGGGATTTTTGCTTTCTAACTTTTATCTCCAGTTTTAAAATATGGAAACTCAAGCTGAAAGTTCTAAATCGGGGACACCTATTGGTAGCAATCAATCTCCAATTGGGGTTGAAGTTGAATACTCTCAAACTCTAGCTTTATCAACTCCAATTGGTTCTCCAAGTGAGTCACCCATTGAATCTCCCGCTCAAAATTCTAATGAAATTTTGGTTGATGATTCAAACTCACCTAATCAAGCCCCCGATGCTAATGTTGGTGTAAAAAGGAAATTAACATCTGTTGTTTGGAATTATTTCAAAAAGATAAAAGTAAATGGGGAGGATAAGGAGGAGTGTAATTATTGTCATAAAAAGCTTGGAGGCAATAGTAAAAATTAGACAACTCATTTGTATGACCAGTATAAAGTTTGTCCAAGAAAGTGTTATGAAGATATAAGGCAACATGTTCTAGTAAAAAAATAGAGAAAGGTTGATTGGAAAGTTTGTGTTAGTAAATTATCATTTTGATCAAGATACTTCAAGGAAAGACCTAGCCACCATGATAATTTTACATGAATATTCACTTTCAATGATTGAACATTGTGGATTTAGGAAATACACAACTGGTCTTCAACCTCTGTTTAAGGTTCCTTCTCGGAATAATGTCAAAAGTGACATCTTGAAGATATATGACTATGAGAAATAAACATTGCACTTTTTAGAGAAGAATCCTAGTAGGGTTGCAATAACTACTGATATGTGGATGGTTAGCAACCAAAAGAAAGGCTTTATGGCTATCACGACACATTTCATTTATGATAGTTGGGAGATGCAATGTCGGATTATAAGGTATTTAGTTTTGAACATGTTACTTTAAAGTTTAATTTTCTTAGTACATTGTCACAGTTCTTTTTGTATTACTAGTTTATTACAAACAAAGTAATTTGATTTTAAAACAAATATTTGAGAGTTGTTCTTACTAGTAAATTAATGTTGTATTTTTAGGTTTGTTTATGTGCCTTGTCTACACACTTCTGAAGCACTTTCTAATGTTTTAGTGATTTGCATGATGGATTGGAATATTGATAGGGCGTTATCAACAATGAGAGTTGATAATTACTCTACTAATGTTTCCCTCATTGAGATTATCTTGAGTAAGCTTAACACTAGCGCATTTATGTTAGATGGAAAATTGTTTCACATGCGTTGTTGTGTTCATATTTTCAACTTGATTGTCCAAGATGATTTAGGGATCACTGGAAAAGGCATAGAAAAGGTTAGAAATAGTGTGGCTTTTTGGGTAGCATCATTTAAAAGAAAGCAAACTTTTAGAGAAGCAGCACGTCAGTTGCAAATATCAATTTCAAGAAAATTTGTTCTTGATTATAAGACTTGATGGAACTCGGCATACATAATGCTTAGTGTTGCTTTAATTTATAAAGATGTGTTTGATTCGTTGAAACAACGAGAGCCTTTGTATAAATGTTTGCCAACTGATAAGGACTTAGATTTAGCTAAAGAGATTTGTGAGAGGTTACGAGTATTTTATAATGTGACTAAAATATTTTCTAGAACTAAATATCCCACGACAAACAAGTTCTTTCCATTGATTTGTGAGATTAGACTTTCATTATCTCAGTGGCTCTCATGTTCTAATGAGATTATTAGAACAATGGCATCATGTATATGGCTAAATTTGACAAGTATTGGTGCATCATTCTTGGAGTAATGGCTGTAACATATGTTTTGGATCCAAGGTTCAAGTTGAAGCTATTAGAGTATTTCTTTCCTAAACTTTATGGAAGTTTTGCTCAAATGAAATTATGAGGATTCGTCAACTTTGTTATGATTTGCTCAATGAGTATCACTCAAGATCTAACTCTAGCAAGAAAATTCATCATCAGAAGGGAATTTCTTCATCTTCATCCCATTGTCTAACAATGAATGATTCTATAGATTCTAATTTTTTCCATGGGTATGATTCATTTGTTGATGATTCTGATGATATGACGATGAAATCTGAGTTAGATCATTATCTGGAGAAGAAACTTTTGCCAAGAGATCCAGATTTTGTTATATTGGCTTGGTGGAAGTCCAATGAAATCAAGTATCCAACATTGCAGAAGATTGCTAGGGACATTTTAGCTATTCCCCTTTCAACTATGGCTTTCGAGTTTGCTTTCAATGCTGGTGATAGATTGGTGAGTCCTCATCGTAGTAGACTTCATGTTGAAACTTTGGAAGCATTAATGTGTGCTCAATATTGGTTATTGAAGCAAGTACAAAATATTGGAATTAATATTATAAAATATTAATTTTCTTTGATGTATATCTAATTTGATGCCTTTAATTTTACTTTATTATCTTTTCTTTTTAGGTGTTCATTCAAACTTACAATGTATATTACCACAAAATTGAATATGATTCTGTTGTTAATGAGGTAATAAATATTCTTCTTAATTTGATTATTGATATTCATGCATTTTGTGATTCTTATTTATATTTGTAATCGATAATTACTTTAATTTTTGCAGGAAAGTGTTTTGACAACAAGTCTATCTCAATCAAGTCAAACTACTTGAATGTATAATGATGCCATGATAAACCATGAATGGGTTGTTTTGAAGTAAAACTAATTTTTTAACTTAGTACATTTTACTTGGTATTGGTGGTGTTGAATGTTGGACAAATTTTAATTTCAATGTTATCTTGACTTACTCCCTTTTAATTAGTTGTTTTATGTAGAATATTCCTCTACTGATATATCTGCTCTGGTATATGCAAGAATTGGGACATGGGATCTGCATATGGTTTTGGGCCCTCCATAAGGACATTAAACTTGTCTTGGGATCTGGTAAATCATTTGTTCTTCCTTCCAAGAAATACCTCTCCCCTCTACCTTCCTGGCAATCTTGTTGACTGCTTTTCTTTTACTTATATATTCTATGTGCTTGGTATTTGGTTTCTGTTTTCATTTCTTACCCCGTTCCTTATTGTGCCTAATTTTGTGCTTGCCAGTCTTTCAGTTATTGCAAAGAAAAGACCTGCATTTTATGGACACATTTTACCGGTTTTACTTAGTTTGGATCCATCAAGGTCTATTACCAAAGGGGTGCTAATTTCTGCTGCATATCATGCTCCGAAGAATGCTTTCCTCTCTTGCTTGAAATGTACACACCCTGGTGCTATGCCGGTATTATTCTTTTGCCCTTAATTTCTATATAGGAAGTATGCATTAGATGTTTTGTTTTGTTTTCCTTTTTTTTTTTGGTACTGTGGTTCATGGACACATTAGTCCAACATCAGTCCTACAGTTCAGCATTAATTTTTTTTTTTTCATTTGCATTCCTAGGCTCAGAAGGGAATAGGGCCCATTGGTTCAAAGCAGCCCATGATTGCCCCAACTCACTGCAGAGTACAAAGCTCCAAAGAAACATACCCATCGTGCTAATGCTTTTGATGTCCTTAGAGATTAAGACCACGAGAGCAATGGAAACAAATCCTCCTTTGTTTTATGAATTAGAAAAAATCATCTTCCTGCAAAAACTGATTTTTAATGAATTGGAAAAAATCCTCCATTTTCCAATGGGGCCCATGGTTTGTTGCATGGAACTGTTATCCCATTTATTGAATTCTACATGATTGTAGGAACATTTATCATTTTTCTATCAAAACTTGATCATTTTTCTTGCAAAAAGTCCTAACTGATTTGGTCTCTAGAGTTTTTTTGAATTAGTTGCTCTTTTGGTTGTAGTATTGCCTACTCCAAGGGTTTTCGTTGGTCATTCACTCATTCCATATACAAGGGGAAGGCGGCTTTAACAATAGAGCCAAAGGTTCCAAAGTTCGTCCCTTCAGATATATGTTATGTTTTGCTCACTTAAGAACTCAGCCTTGGGTTTTACTATTAAAAGAATGCTCAAAATTGTCATTACGCATCAGTACTCCAAGTAAATTTATTTATTCTTGTGGATTTTTGGTTGGCCCAGTTAGGAGCATTTAAGTTATCCAAATAGGGGTTTGTGCTTCTTCAGTTTGCTCTTGCAATTGGTGTTCGACAATATGATTGGAGTAGAAAGCATGTGAGTTTTTTGTCTTTAGAATTTTTAGAACTTTTTTGGTAATATAGAAATACATTTTCTATTTGAGACTTTGAGTTTGGATTGAGGATGAAGTACTTATAGAAACTTATTTATCAAGTTAGATTACATAGTCAACTCCTGTGTTTTATTAGATTGACACACATCGGTGGCTTGTTGCTTTCTTTGTATGAGGTGAAATTTAAATTAATTATCCACGGAGATGTTTACATGAATTTAAGGGAACAGTAAATTTTTCTTCAAGATTTCCGTTCTTTACATCATATTTACCATAACTTCCTCTCTCATCCAATACCTCAGTTTTACTTTTTAGTAGTGTAAATTTCCAATCTGATACATTGTCTAGGAGTTTGGATTTGTAGTGACCTGAAGGTTATAAATCTTGTGGTAACCCCAATATGGTTCTTATTGGGGTCCCCCATCCCGTCCCCAAATGGACACATCAGGGATTCGGGTCTCCGAGGGGAATTCATCCCCGTCCCCTTTCCCCTACGGGGATGGGGGTGATTTGGGGGTTGGGGATGGGGAATATAATCCCCATTCTGAACCCGCCCCATAGCCATTCCTAATCCAAACCCCTTTCCTAATTTTCTTTTTTTTTTAATATTTATTTATTTTTTTAATTCCATATAGTTACCCATTAAACCAATAAGCAAAATAACATAGGCTTAACTATTTCTAACGACCATAAAGAGAGATTTATTTTTCTAATGTTTAGCTAACTGAAACCACTTTCCCCCACTTTCTCCTAAATTCTCTCGAATTCCTATTTATCTCCTAAATTATCTCTAACTCCTATTTATCTCTTAAATTATCTCTAATTTAGTAGAGAGATTCCCTCCTAAACTATCTCTAATTCATATTTATCCTCTCCCCCACTTTTTATCTACATCCATCTAAAGAAAGTTTTAATTAAATTTTTTTAGAATTATTTAAATATTATAACAAAATTATATACTAACTTTAAAATATTTATTCAAAACAAAAAATTAATTATAATAGATTTAATAATATTAATATTATTAATAATTATATATTTTTACAAAATTCATCATGAAATTATGTAGTAACAATATAAATTATAATTTTATGAATTATTTAATTTAAATGGTATTCAAATAATAAAAATTTAACATTAAACATAAAGCATTATTTAAATATTTCAATAACTAAATTTCTTAAATAACAAAACATTAAAAATAGCTAAATAATTATATAACAAAATATTTAATATTACATAATAACATTAAAATAAATAAAATTCAAATAATGATTTTTTTAATATTTTACATATTATTTAAATATTTAAATAACTAAATATAACATAACTAAATTTTAAATTGTTAAAATAATGAAATTAAGTAATAAATTTAAAAAAAAATCTTAAAAGTATTAAATAATTATAATACTAAAATTTATAGTTTTTGAAATTGACTTTCAAAAAAATAATATTTATTAGTAATAATTTTACAATAATAGTGTACATTCATTATATGTATATACTAAAATTAATAGTTATTTGTTTTCAGTAATTATTTATTGAATTTTTGATAAATATGTTTTCAATAATTATTTATAAATCTATTTTTGTTTTTTATTTAACAGTAAGTTGTCAATAATTATTGGAGATTAAACAACTATTATTTAACTTTTGAAATTTAATTTATTGTAGTTTTGTAATAAATTTATTTTTAGTAATTATGTATTTTTTATAATTTATTGATTAATATTTATTAGAGATTAAACTATTCTTTGAGATTATACAATTTATTGACTAATTTAATATATTTTAAGTTTTTATTGTATATTTATTAGAGATCTATTGTTTTTTCATTGTAAATTTATTTTCAATAATTGTGTATTTTTGCTATAAATTTTCAATAATTATAGAAGATTAAACTATTATTATTTTTTAGAAATTAGACTATTAATTTAGCTGAAATTCAGAGTGTTCAAGGATTGGTTCAGTTCAGTTGCAAACTATTTCTTCAACCAAATTGTCCTGGTTAGGTTGGGAGTTTGTCACCCAAAACAATTGACCATTAGTGAAAACCTGCCAACTCGGGTTGTATCAGTTTAGGTCTATTTTCAGTTTGGTTTGTTTACTTAAAATTTAAATTTAAATTTAATAAATTACAATGTATTATTAAAGAAAATAAATTTATGATATAAAATACTTTACACTAAGAAATATGGAAATTTCTCACTCTTTTGTATTAAAAATTTATATTTAAAGTATAAAATATTAATATATATCTATGGTCGAGTCAGTTCAGTTTTGGTCAATTTACTAATGGCCAAATCGAAACTGACCTAAGTTGGTCGTGTTGGAAAATTGCTAAACCAAAACTGATAAAAAATACAAGAAAACCGACCAACTCGGGTCGTGTTCGATTGAATTTGTTATTAAAAAGTTAAAATACAGAACAATTACATAAACCTATGTATTTTTATTGTTTAACTTTGGCTTAACAAAGCTCGTGCATCGCATGGGTCCCCGCAAGTGATACTAACATATTCTATTAAGAACACGCCACAATACATAATACATTATTTTATAGCGGCATGTTTTGGAAACACACTACACCACAACCTAGAGACCATATGTTTTGGGATGAACCACACTTTTTCTAACCATATAAAAGAACAAGTCCTCCATTTGGTTGGGCAATCAAACTACAAATGGCCTCTCTATTCTAATAATAACGGATACATACCCCATGTTTCTAAATTTATAATTATCCCACTAGCCAAAATTTAAAATGAAGCAGCCATGATGTCAAGTGTGCAATGGCATAACTACCCTTAATGTTTTACATATATTAAGAGTAAATTTCTTAAACTACCCTTATGATTTAGTGAATTGACTAAGTATATCCTTACTGTTTGAAAATTGATTAACGCTATCCCTTACCCATTCCCATCTACTCTTTTCTTCAGCTTCTCTCCAAACCAACAATTCAGACTCAAGATCCCTATACAAGTATACAGCCTCATCAATCCCCACACACTTAGTGCTAAACCAGTTTCCTTTGCCCCCAAGAAACCTCTTTCCCAATTCCGTTGGCACCATTTCCACCAACACCCATTCATCTCCAGCTCCAAGCTCCCATATGCAAGCTTGTCCCTCACAGTCTCCCCCAACAAGCGCTAGCCTTCCCTTTCACCTCACTAGAGCTGCAAACTCCAATCGATCGGCCTTCGGCACCTTCACCTCCTTCCACAAACCAGTGCTCACCTCGAAGCCCATCACGCCATAGGCATGGGTAGATGTCATTCAATACAGAAACCCATCAGAGTATGCACTCTCATTTGGGGTCCAAATTGTCAGCCTCACCGCAAATTCAATCTGCATCCATCCAAGACTCTACCATTTATCAGCTCATGAGTCATACATTTCCATCGTGGGTTTATATGTAGTACCCCCACAGGTTGTCGTCGACATGCCTCCGGCGACGTAAACTCTGTAGGAGGAGAGAGCATCATCTCCAATCTTATCCACCCCAATCACGCCCATAGTTGGGCTGGTGTGTTGGGTGTTTAAGGTGGGAAGAAGTCTGTGACATCTAGTGAACAGGTTGCACAATTCTAATTGGAGGGGAGATGAGATGGCGGGTCTGTAGAGAGGGAGAAAGTGCCACCGATCAAGAGCTGGGTTGTGAATGTAGTAGGAGAGACTTCGATTGCACGAATGAACGGCAAGGAACCACGGAAGTTGGCATGGCCGGAGCTTCAAGGGAGGACAAGAAACAGAGCATTAATGCAGATACCAGTGCCGAAGTTATAACAAGGGTAAGTTGGGTATTTTTGAAAGTTATAATAGTCACATGATGCACATTTGAATGGTTTGTGATGGAACGTTATCGATAAGGTAAGTATTAGTCAATTGTCAGAAACAGTAATGGTAGCGTTAGTCAATTTTCGAACAGTAAAGGTACACTTGATCAATTAGCTAAACTATAAGGGTAATTTGAAGAAATTTACCCTATTTTCAAATACCAAATGTATTCAATTTTATATATTTCCAAATGCCAACCATACATAGTTTTTATATTGCCAATGTCACCCCATTCTTTCATGTTTAATCTATGATACCAAAATCCAAAAGAAGTCTAAAAGCTTCATCCTAGTTGGCTTTAATGTCATTTGCTTGGGCTAAATGTCCCGTAAACAAGTACATGTAAATTGAAGATGTAATTATCAATTTAAAATGTCCAAATAATATATCAAAAAGAGCAATTTGGTCCCTATAGAGATTCTTTTCTTTGCTTTTGATCTTTTGATTGGCCCTTAAAGTAGTTTGAGGGCATCATATGGTTGACAAAATTAAAAGTGTGATTATTAAGTATATAAGTGATAATATTTGTAATTATCAATAGTTTGTGGTAAGTGTGTAGTAATTTTAAGAAACCTTACCATATTGGATATTTTTATTTAAAAGGGAAAATTGTAAACATTTCCTTGAGTTTTTTTACAATCTTATAAGCCTCCCTTGCTTTATGAATCTAACGATAACCTCCCTAATAGTTTTGAAAAAGGAACAAATACCTCCCTTATGTTAGCTTTGTAGACAGAAAATGCTTATATAATGCATTAAATTTTGAGCAAATTAAAACTATCACCTTATACTGTGGGGTAGTGACATTTAGTTCCTTAAACTTTCATTTGCGATGAAGATCCCAAACTTTTAGATTCCAATATTTTGCTCCTCCATTAGCATTCTGTCCACTAATTCCAAAAAGATTCTCATGTGACTACCTTGTGTTTGTTAAACATTTCTAAATCCCAAAACTATCATTTCTTTAATTTGTGGGACCATTTTCTTTTTCTCTAGCATATTTGTATAGACTCTTTATTTATGTTTGTTTTTTCTTTCTCATCCAAAGTGGGTTAGAAAGAGATAATGTGCTTTGTCCTATCCATTTTTGTCATTTTGAAATGTTATCTTTTTGTTAATATGAATCTTGAAAGGGCATTTTAGTAAATTAACTTCTTCAACTAATCCAATTAATGGTAAGGTGACATATTGGAGTCTGAAAGTTTAAGGGGGTTTTGTGCAAATAAAAGTTTAGGGAGAAACTATCACTACCCCAAGTATAGGGTGGTAATAAAAAATTTACCATTAAAAATTTTCAAAACCTAGGTTTACCTTTAACCATCTTCATTTAGATATATATTTACTAAATACCCACAAAAGAATTAGGTTTCCTTCTCTTTATTTCACTTTAGCCTTTTTACCTTACTTCTAATAGAAAAGTAGAGAGAATTACTCTTTTGAAAGTTGTTGGGACCAATGGCCTTACCCAAAAGGGGGTGAATTAGGTAGATCTTTAAAAATTCTTTGACTATTAACAAGTCAAGCCAACTCTTCCTCTAAAACTAAAAGCTAAGCCTTCTTGATAATCAAATCCAAGATGTAGCGGAATAAAGGCTTAGTTTGTTAATTAGTTTAACAATTAATCAAGATGTTACTTTCAATGATTAACATAATTGTTGAAACAAGAGTTGCAACTACAAAACAAATGAACAAAATGATAGCAGGAGTTGCAAGAATTAGCAGTTAAATAGACATAAACAATAAGAATAAGTAACTGTTAACAAGATGATAACAACTGAAAGTATATGAATCAAATAAATATTGTAGCCTACTATGAGGTTAGTGGTACAACAAACAAACTGATAAATATAAATACTAAAAGTAAATAATTGTAGAAATTTAAATGGGCAATTTAAAGTAATAGAACAAAAGTAAATGGTATCTACACCAGTGGTGTGTGCCTGAAATGGTAGCTGGAGAGAGAGGACCAACTTCTAATAGGTAGCTGAGAAATGGACCAACTACAAGATATGATAGCTATGATAACGACCAACTATCAAAGTATAATAGACTCGAGATTCATGTAGTTTGTTAAATTGCTATCAAAACCTCAAGGACAGATCTAACTATAGAAAAGTAAATACAGTTGAATGATAAATGTGTAGCGAAAGTAGACAATTGTAAATGTAAAAGTAGAAACAAAGCAGTTAGAAGTAAATGGTTAGCAGTTGGAAGAAGTTAGCAAATGAAGCCGAAGCTATTGAACCATAGAGTTATTAAAGTTAATAAAATTTAGTAGGGTTAGTAGCTTAGTAGTTGCACTAAAGAGATCTTATATCTTGTAGATATAAAGAAAGAAAAACAAAATAAGATAAATGTTTGTAAAATCACAAAGATTCAAGTTATTAAAGTTATTTGATGATGTTAGCAAAGTTAGCAAATAAACAAACTGTAAAACTTGAAGAAAATAAACACACACATGGCACATAAGATTTTTATAGAGGTTCAACCAACTTTCCGCACATCCTCTACCTCAAACCACCACTAAGAAATTCCAATTGGCTTTTATGGGTGCTAAAAAGACCTAACCAATAGGCCTTTTGAAGGAATGAGAGATCCATCGTATGGACGCTCAAAGATTGCAGAATAAGGGGCGAATTTCAAAAAAAAAAAATTCTCTCCCTTCAATTGGGAATCACATTCTGTATTTAGAAAATCATATTTTCAAGGATCATTCTTAACCATAAATTGAACCAGATCTGAACCAAAAGGAGTAGGAGAGGATTATACTTGATACGGAGAAATAGTATCCCCCAACGAAAGTGTTCACGCCCAAGGAAGGATTCAAAGACTGTTCCCACTGAAGATGGCACAGTGCAGGATGAAGTAGAATCAGCAGTGTTCTTCTCCAAGAACTCTGTCATTCGTAAGAATCAACAGGATGACATGTGAGCAGAACTTCCTATCAATTCTTTCTCAAAGCACTGATGCCAAGATCGAATCTTGACTTCTCCCACAACTAGAGATCGAATTGGCAAACAGGGCGGCAAGAACAGRGAGGCGGCAAGAAAGAATTCTGCAGGGTTGCTTAATTCTTTCTTCTCTGATTTCAGCACTAAAGAGGATCTGAATGTGTGTCTCTCAAGGCTGCCACCCCCTTTTTCTTTTGTTAACCTAAAAGATCAGTTCCTAATCCAATTAGAAGCTGCTTATCCAAATCATATTTGGATAAGACCTCTCTTTAGGTGATAGGGGTAAACCCTTATCTTATCTGCAGATTAGATTAGCTTTCTCTTAATCTCATTAGGAGGTTTCTAGATCTGAATCACATTCAGATCTGGACTCTATGAGTGGATAGGGTCTTGACCCTATCCTATCTGCTAATCCATCTCAGAATTCGCCCCATTATTAACTAATAAAATAGCCTATTTCGAAATGGGCTTTAGGCCCATTAATCTTATGTGCTCACTTAACCTTCCTAACTACTGCCCAGTTGGGCTTCCTTGTATGGCGTGGGACCCAAGCATTGATCTACACATCAGCCACATGGGTTCAGCCCAGCCTTTGTTACAAGGCCTGGC
>NW_010729169.1:1751420-1790510 GCF_000365185.1 Nelumbo nucifera
AGGGAACATGAATCAAATATGTACTTTTATTCATTTACAATAAACTCATAAAGTACATCATTCTGATTGAAGCTAAGGGCATACAAAACTGTCTAACACCTTTTTGGGTGCATGACCTTGTAGTTGGGCTTAACAAAAGGTGCCGATAAGACTTTGATGGTGTTTAAAAGCTTTGAACACCTACCTACTTATAGATATTTCTTTTATAGTATAATAACAAGTTTACAACAAGAGAGATCTTTAAGTAGGCAAATGTAACAATTACAAGTATAAACTAACTCAATTGCAAGAGTTTCTGTATAGGTGCTTAGTTCACAGAAGGGATTTACAATAGATGGGTGAGATTGTACAGGTCCAAAGGATTCTTAGTTTTACTCACCTCTCAAACTATTGAAGTCCAAAGATCTCTTCAAAAACAACTCTTAATAAATTGCTCTCTTTGAAAAACAGCTATACAAAGCCAATTGTGTTTTTTTGGGTAGTCAACTAGTCTTTTTAGACATGGCATTTTCATGCCTTGACTACAATTAATAGATTATGCCTTTTTGTTTTAGTTGATTACATATCGTAGTCTTAGAATTTTATGCCTCAATTGTTACAATTAAGCGACTATATATTTTGGGGTAGTCGACAATGTCTCATAGTTGCGATAAACTTGCCTCAACTGTCATAGTTAATCGACTATACATTTCTAAGTAGTCAAATACTCTATGAAGCTCGGTAATCTTGCCTAACAGACAACCCAACACTTAGAAACCTAAAAAATTCTTATTCTAAATATTTGGGATCTCTTCCATTAGTTTTCAAAAAAATATATATATATATATTTATTTTTTTTTCCGATTACAATCACTTGTTTAAGTTTAGAAAAAGCTTAGAAACCAAACCTTTGCTAACCACTGGTCTCTAAATTTGCCTATAATGAGTTTAATCTTGTTGACAATCAAAAAAGTGCATCATATACAATAGATTACATCAAGATCCTAAAAGATAAACACAATTTAAACACAACTTGATGTAGTTTTTTTTTCTTAATGAGTTGTTTTAGCAGATGACCTTTGAGCAACTCCAAAATCATTTAAGTTCCTAAATAGCCTTAATATGCTTGAATTACTTAGAGCTTCCTCAATTGGAGAGATGTGGTAATGGTGTAGAGATCATGAAGCTCGGGTAGTTAGCAAAGATTTCATTTTATCATCTTTAGTAGCATATATTTTTAGCACAAAGAAGTTTAATAAAGCTTATTGCACACTTAATCATGCCATTAGTATTCTCAATGAATTTGCTATCATCAAAACATGGGGTCAACAAGCATAAGGTAAAGTTGGTATTTTAAATTATATATGATAATGCCTTAATGGTAATATGGGTTCTTGGACTCTACAACATGAACACTCTTTTTTAATTGCCAAATCAACGAAAAAAGTTCTTGGACTCTGATTTTGAAAGGCCAAAACAAGTTGGTTTTGTTTTAAAAAACAATATATGTTTTTGGAACCATTTAAATAATGGTTTTGAAAACAAAGACAAATTTTGAAGTATAGGAATTATATGATTTATGGAACATGATATTAGATATCTTCGTGAAAACATGGTTTTGAAACAAAAAATTCAAGAACATGCTTTTGCCTTTGTGGCTCCAATTTGAAAACCAAAATAAAAAGAAAAAAAAAAACACATACACAACCAAGCAAATGTTTTTAATTGTTTTTTTGTCATGAGAAACAATTAATTTCATTTCATGTTGCATAATGTTCCTACTTAGAGGTGTAAATCGGGCTGTGCCGCTCGCGGCCTAGCATGAATTTGGACTGGCTCGGCATGACCATGTGGGCCGTGCTAGGCCTGGGGTTTTAGGTCCATGGCCCGACATGACCAAGCGGGCCGTGCTGCTCGTAGACCACAGGCCGGCACGACCTAGCTTGCAGCTCGGCCCATCACGGCCCGACACTACCCATATATATATATATTTTATATGTATTTATATATTTTTATATATAATTATATAATATTATATAAATTATAATTATATAATAATATATAGTATACAATATATTAATAAAATAAATAAATAAATATATATATATATATTTTAAATTTATTATACTAATTTATTTAATTATTGCATATATAAGCAATTTTATGCACAAAATTCATATAAAATTAAAATTTTGTTTTTTTATCAACTTTTTTAAATAAATAGATTTGGCCCGATGCACGGCTTGACCTGGCCCAAGGCTCGGCCCATGGGTTAGCCTGGCCCGAGGCACAACACGGCACGACACGGGCCTGGGTCGTGGGCCGCGCTGGGCCAACCCCCAAAATTTTTACCAGAGAGGGTGGCATGTTCCACACTTTGCGTGGGCCACCCACGGGCTATGGCATGCCGGCCTGGCATGGCCCACTTTACACCTCTATTCCTAATGTACATGTTACTCATAAGTGTGAGGTGTTTCCCCAAAAAGAAAGGGTAAATTAAAAATTACCACCTTCTACTTTGGGGGTAGTGGCACTTTAGCCTCTAGAACTTCTATTTGCCACAAAAATTAATCCAGATGAAAAGAAAACAAGGGTGATAATTTGTAATTTACCTAAAAGCAAAAGAAAACAAGGAAAATGTTGGAGAATTGGGCTCACCTTTTTCACCAACTAATTGTGGCTTAATTGGTTGACTCTTTGACTTCTTGTAGTAGAGATTTGAGATTAAATCCCCCTGCCGTGTCAGGGTTGGGTTGGAGGGGGGAAGGGGTTAAGAGGATGAGGGATGAGGGATGAGCTACCTCCGTTGTGCAGCACCTTATTCAAAGTGGTAGTAGCTACATATTAGTGATAGGGGTAAAACGTTTATGACAATCATAATGACCTCTCTTAAAGGTTTTTTTTTTTTAACAAAAACCTCTCATGTAATATAAAAAAAAAACTACAAAAATCTCTCATGTAATATAAAAAAAAATTACAAAAATCTCTCATGTAATAGGGGTAAAAGTAAATGTCCATCATAAGGACTTCAATGCATCAGGCCAACATTGTACATTGTCTGTATAATAGAAGGGAGGTAACTAAAGTTTTTTCAAACTTATAAGGAGATTTTTATGAAAAAGAAACGTCAGAGGAGCTTTTTATGATTGTCAAAAATCTCAACGGAACCATCAAAATAATAATGGCCAACGTTACAAAAACTCGCGTGCGACAGTAAAATCGCGTAAGCCGTCCTCTGGAGACAAAAGGTTCGAGCTCGTGAGACGGGCGGATACGACTAGGAGGCCCACCATAAGCCCATAAGCTAAGAAGGTCACCCTTTTCGCCTCTTCTCTCCCCTTCTCTCTTCTTACTTAACAGAGTTTAGTGCCATTTGACGCATCGACTGTGATAGCTTTCTCTGCCTGTAATTTTCTCAAACATCGTATGCCCATTAAGTTGCTGCGTTTTGAAACAGACAGAAATTGATAAAGGAATTTGTACAGATTTTTCCCAAGGAAGCGTTAAGAGATCTGATGGGTCGACCTCCACAGAGCGGAGCCCCGGCTTTTCGTTTTACACCGAAGGAAGTAAGGATTTCTTATGCTTGTTTTCTTCCTCTTTTGTGGGGCTTGGTTCTTATCGTAACATCGAAAATCCCAGATGGGTTGCTGTGTTTTCAGATTAAAATTTTGGTACTTTTAGTAATAACTGTTTATTTTGATCATCCGGCTGCTTTGTTGTACTTTGGGCTTGAGGTTATTTAGGTCTATGTTTGAAGGTTGTATGCGCTGCCTCTACTCACCTTCCCCATTTAATTTCTCTCTCTCCCCCTAAAACTAATTTTAATAGAACAAAGGAGTCTTACAGAGAGAACAAGAGAGGTAATAGCCTGGTGGATTCATATTGCCAGCATCACGCCAACTAAACTAAAAAGCGGAGAAGGAAAATGAAGGAAAGAAGAAAATGAAAATGAAGGAGAGTTAACCGTTATACTGATTCATGTTTTCGTTATTAGAGTTGGGTGAAGTTTGAAAAATTTAAGTGGGCGCCTTTACTGGAGCTATGGTTATGCCATTTTGTAGGACTAAGTCATTGTGGACTCATTGTCATCTGATGACTTTCTTCTTTTTTGTCCTCATTTCTGTTTTTTTTTTTTTTCCTGGATTTGCTGGTTTTGAGTTGCTCTTTTCTGAGGTTTTGGTATTTTTGATATGACCATAGTGGTTAAAATCTTTGGATCTATGATAACATTCATGATTCAATCATTCAAATCACATATTCCAAGGTTTTTTGATTGAAATCATATAACTGAATCCTTTTCTGAAAAGTATCAATTGATAATTTGTTGAATATATGGTCGAATTCATGAATCTTATGGTTTATCCCCATAACTACCGGTTTTCTTTTAATTTTCTCAAGGGACTTTTCTCCTAAATCATTGCTAGACAAAAATACTTAAGCAAGGGGTGGGGTCACGGGAGAGTAAATATTTTGGGCACATTTGTAAGGAAAAGAAAAAGAAAACTAAAGGGTAAAGAAAAAGAAATCTTGGGCACATCATCATCCATGCCTTATCCCAACTATATGGGGTTGGCTACATGAATCCTGTTTTGCTAATCCGTTCTATTTAAAATTATAACTGTTACATATTAGTGCTTAAATCTTTTCTTACTACTTCTACCCATATACCTTTTGGTCTAGCCCGAGCTCTTCTGTCCCTTTCAATGTGTAACGAATCACTTCTTTTAGCTGGCGTAGTTGGTGGTCTTCTATGCATGTCTCCGTCTCCAAAGTCCAAACCATCTTAGTCTACTCTCTCTTATTTTATCACCTATTGGATTTGGAGCTACTCCTAGGTTCCTACTGATAACTTCATTCCTAATCCTATCCTTTCTTGTTTTTCCACTCATCCATCTTAGCATTCACATTTTTGCCACATTCATTTTCTAGACATGTTATTTCTTGGCTTCCCAACGTCTGCTCCATACAACATAGCTGGCCTCACAACTGTTTTATAGAAATTTCTTTTTAATCTATTTAAAGATATAACTATTAAATATTAGTGCTTAAATCTTTTTTTACTACTTTTACCCATATACCTTTTGGTCTACCCCGAGCTCTTCTATCCCTTTAAATAGATTAAGAGAGTTTCTGAGGCGTACACTTCAGGTGCAAGAGGTGTATGCCTCATATGCTTTTTTCATGAGGTGTGCTAGAGGTGTATGCCTCATGCACCTCATGAACACCTCACATAAAAAGACAAAAAAAGGAAAAGAAAGAAAAAAAGAAAAAAAAAGGAAAGGAAAGAGAAGGGAAAGAAAAAGAAGAAAACCATGGGAATGCCTCTTACGTTTTGAACTATGCCTCACGCCTCTAGGTAGTGGAATGCCTCACGTCATGTCTCCGTGTTTTAAAACATTCCTCTAGGCATTCTACTACCTAGAGGAATGTTTGAAGTGCCTTAACTCATTCCTTAACTGCCAAATTATTCCCTCCCCTTTCTTTAGCCAGTTTACCATAGTTTTTTTAGCCCCCTTCAACAACCAACCTATCAATCCCCATTTCTTTGGATTTTTCAACACCAAACACTGCTGCCTTCATTCTTGAGCTCATTACATCATCACCTTGCTGAATAGGACCCGAGAACATGGCTAGCATATTTCCATCCTCAACCCTTATTACCCCACCAATGCCGATGGCCCTGGATTTCCAAAACATTTCCCATCAAAATTTAGTTTCTTCCACCTAACATCCAGAGGGGACCATGATGCAATCACAATAGTTTTCCTAGTTGCAATGTTTGCAATTGTTCCCCAAGACCTGAAAAAGTCTTTTGTCTTAAAATCAACAAATAAATTTAGTGTTTTCATCCAATGCGCCACCCTTCGAGTTATCACTTCAATTACAACTTCTTTGCTTCTTTCTTTGTCATCAAAGATCCTCAAATTTATTTCTTCCCAAATTGTCCAAACAACTGTTGCTCTAGTGCATCTTCCCATGATTCTGCCTCTCCTTTTAGAACACCTGAAGGAGTGAGACCTAAACAGGCTTTCCAAATTAGCAGGAGGAATCCATCTACAACCAAACACAGACGAAAACCATTCCCAAATGAAGTTAGCAAAGGGACAGGAAATTAAACGATTAAAAGCAATCCCACCATCTAGATTACATAAGGAGCACCAATTTGGGGACAAGCACCAATTTGGCCTTTTTCTTTGAAGCAAATCACAGGTATTGACAGAGCCATGGAACACTTCCCAACAGAAAACACCGACTTTAGGAGGAAAAAGGCGAAGCCAAATCTCCTTGACAGGGAAAGAATGAGAGGAGGATGTGGCAACAAGAGAGTTCAAGAAGGATTTTCAAGAGAAGGACCCAGATTGATTAAGTGCCCAAACTCTAGAGTCTGAGCCACTGTCCCCCAACACCACTGCATTCAACAAGTTAATCAAAGTGGAGACGAGACACTAGACAGTACAGATTCTCTCAGATTTCCAACAAAACCTAGATTCCAATTCAAGTTTGTAGGTGAAGAGGAAGAGCTAATAAAATCGCTAATGGGTTTTCCTTTAAGACTGGAAAGAGCAAAAAGGGAAGGGAACACTTCGGACAGGGGGAACCGGGAATCCCCAATCCAAATGTCCTCCCAAAATCTGATTTTTTGACCCAAAACCAATCATACCTGATGTGAGGAAGGAACAAAGGAAGAATGCCATGGATGGCCTTCCAGGGAGCAGCCAAAGTAGCTCTGTGCAAACAGCCTGCATCCCAACCATTGCTTGACAGCATTCCATATTGGCATTTTGTCGAATACCATTACCTCCATCCTCTTGTTCCATTGCATAGGGACTTGCAAAGATAAATCCTGATGTTTACATCCCTAATTGGTTGATCAGTTGCTGAAGGGGTAACTTCTTCAACTATTTGGCAATCCCCGTTTGTTGTATTTGTTGCCGCTTCAGACTTGTTCTCGATAACCTTCTTGACAATCTTCTTTGCTGAATCAATGGTAACTCCAATGAGGGATTCCCTCCCTATTTCATGAACGCCTATTTCATCTTTAGCAGATTCCCTTTGCTCTACTTTGAGGCCTCTTTCACTTCATTCCTTTTTTCCTTTATTTCGTCCTCTACAACCTTTAATTTCTCCTTTGGATCTTTCTGATCCTTTGAATCCTTTTTCTTCAATTCAGCCTGCAATCTGCCTTTTCATGTCCATGCTTATAGCAATAGCAAGGTCCAAAGTATCGATACACCCTAATATGATGCAAGAGGTGTACCAGTACTTTGAACCTTGCACTACCTTTTTTTTGTTTTTTGTTTTTTTTTGAAAACCATGACAGGAGATAGGTCTTAGGCCGATTTACCCTTGAAAAAGGACAAAACCCCAAAACAACCCTGTTTTATGTATCTATGGCCCACTGGTACGATATGTATCGGCTGATACAGGCTGAAAAGTGACATAATTTTTATTGATAAAAAAAGCATGACGAAAATTTGAACCTTGAGCAATAGGTGCTGTAGAGAGGCAGGTTCTCTTATTTGATCTTTTCCCAAAAATCCTCTTTATCTCTTTTACCATCCCAATCCAAACACGTGAAGAGAATTCCTTTAACAAATCCTGCTCTATGCAAACCTTGGCATTATCTAGCTTCAGCACTTGTCCTACAACCTGTGCAGTGGATTTTAAAAGCATTTTGTTGTATAGATTAATAGAAAGCATAGGAAAGTTGATCCAAACAGGCACAACAATAGACTCGCAGCCGAGCTCTAATCCTGGAATCTATTTCAGAACATGAAACAAGAAAGGGGACCAGGAAGTGTTTGGGATGAGAACAAGAGGTCAGAAGGCTGACAATGGCTTCTTAAGTACTAAAGGAAGTCCAGTGGCTTGAGTGATTGGTGGATGGTGGTGAGGGAGGAAAGGTGAAGCTGTATCGATGGAGGCGAATACCCAGGGAACAGTGGTATATGGAGAACTAAAGAAGGTTGGCTCCAGTCAAGCGATTCAAGCCCAAGAAACTTTAAGTGGAGGGAATGACTACGAAAGGGTGAAGCAGGTCAATTTTTCTTAGTTTGGAAAATTCTGGAGAGTTTGGGGGAGAGGGGGACGTTGAGGAAGGGCAGGAGGGGGGGAGGTGAGGGGCCTAGTGACTTAATCGGGTGAGAGGGATGAAGGTGTAAGAGTGGAAGAAGAGAGGAAAGAATTCTTCTACTAGAAAAGATACAACAAATAGAGGTTTCAGCTTCTTCAAGGGATGGTCTATGGTGGAAAGAGTGTAGGGATGGAAAGTTTATAGTGAAGTCTTTCTATCTGGATTTAGTCAAAGATCAGCTGGATTCAGGTCAGGTAGAAGCAGTTTGGGGTAATCTGGTTCCTCCTAGAGTGGAAGCTTTTACATCGTTGGTAGCCTTGGACAGTATTCTAACTTCGAACCACTTGAAAAAGAAGGGGTTTCAACTTGGCAAGCTACTGTTACCTTTGCTGTTCAGGAGAGGGGAGTCCATTTGCTTCTTGTTCTACTCATGCAAGTTTGCAATTTTTTTACGGAAATTATATTCTATCCTTTTTGGGATTAGTGTTTTCCAGCCAAGGACATTAGCTGAATTGTTCTCTTCATGGCCAAGGTTCAATGTAAGCAGGAAAGCAAGGATAGTTTGTAGTTGTATCCCATTTGCTGTGTATTGGGTTATCTGGAATGAAAGGAACAGGAGATTGTTTGAAAACAAGTCTAAAAACATTGAGCTACTGGTGGCCTTGGTTGGGCAATTTGTGTCGGATTGTGTTTTGGTGCTCCCTGAATTTGAACAAATTAGCAGATCAGACTTGGGGGAGAATTTTTATGAATGTTCTTGAAATTCAGAACTGTAATAGTGAACATTTTGTCTTTTCTGGTCCTTAGTTGTTTTGTATTGGTAAGGTGCCATCTTCTCACCTCTTAACTTGTACCTCTTTTTCTTATAACAAAAAATTTCTTTCTTCAAAAATAAATAAGAACAGAGGAAAGGGGGTCGGCTCAGGTGGAGGTTTGCAACTTGGACATGTCTTTGGATAATGGCACATGGATTCTTTCAGGTGATGTGATGGCTGGTTTGGAGAAAAGAGCAGGCGGGCAGGTTTGAGGTTACTAATAAAGTGGTTGAAAAGGATCTGTGGAGAACTTGGAGGTTGAACATCAGACTCGGGCATTTGATTCATGTCTATCTCTAGCCGAAGTCGAGGAAGTGATGATTGGTAGGATAGGAGTTGACTTGGGCCGTAGAAGGAAGGTGGTTAAGATTGAGGAGATTGCTAATAGAGTCGATGTTGACATGGATGTTAAGAATCCTCGAGGCTCAAGTTTCTCTCATATTGTGCATGTTACTAAGGCGTTTTCGCAGTTGAGGGATGGTGTTGTGGGGGCAGGGCCTACAAACAGGTACAAAAGGATATTTAGGAGAAGAGGAAGGAAGCCAAAGGTGCCGGTGTCTGAGACAAGCTGTGCGGGGGATCAAGTTTCTTTGTAAACAAAAAAGCTGGCAGGGGCTATCAATTCTGAGAAGGAAGGAGGATAGGCTCAACTTTGAGAAGGAGGTACACAGGCTTTGTTTCTATTTGATAAGCCGTTAAGGCAAGGAAGTATGCCCATTGAAGACCTCCCTAACAGAAATGTTGAGGTGGGTAAGGGGCTCGGTTTGTTTTCTGGGGAGGAGAGGACTGTGGTAGAAAAGTTGTTGTATTTGCAAAGAATGAGGGAAGAGAGGGCAAGGTATCTCTTAGCAGGAGAAGGTGGAGAAAACTGGAATGAGGATGATTTAAGGCAGGAGGAAGTGTTCGAAGGGGAGGATTAAGGTGCTTGTGGTCTGAGTTTTTTTTAGTTGAAGGTTTGTTTTGTTTTTTTTTTTTTTTTGGAATGATGATGTTTTGAATGGTTCTTGTATTGGGGGTGTGTGGTTTTGCAGTTTGATTTGTAGGTTTGATCTTTTGTTCTTCTCTTGGGTGATTCCTTATCACTTTCTCGTTGTACTTTGTTTTGCGTTTAATGAAATCCTTCTCTTTTATTCTTCATTTTTTTTAATGGTAAAGGCTTCACGAATCCAAATCCTAAGGCTCCACCAGGGAAGGTCTCCCATAAACACATTTTCCAACCAATACCAAAGAGAAGACAAAGAAATATTGATGTTAGGCTCGGTAAAAAGAACAGTCTCCCTGCCCTTCAATGGTAAACTCTTCTATGGTATCTCCAACATTGGAGGGTCCAAGATACTCAGGAAAGGATTTGATGCATCATTTTCCTTGTCCTATTGTATTATGCAAAAGACAGCTGTAGTTTTATCCTTGTTTGTGTTAAACTCACCAGTTGGGCCAGAGAAATCATGTATCACTTGCCATTTTCTAACCCCCAAAGCACCAATTGTTCTCCATGGACCTGGGATTCTGATCAAATTCCTGTCAAAGTTTAACTTTGTTGTATATACATAATTACATATGGAGTTTCCCTCATAAAAGTGGGTAATGCATCTCAAAGAGAACATATCCTGGAATTTCTTTGGATTACAAGGAATACTTGTTTCAGTAACTTTGGACTCAAATTGGTAATGAAAATTTGCCCTGAAACTCATAAAAACTGTAACCACTCTTTAATATGTAAATAAAAAGAAAGGAGAAAAAGAGAGTTAAAAGAAAGGAGTTGTATGGGACTGAATTTCTGCAATGTAAGTGCATCACTCGTGCAACTGCTTAAAAGAAAGGACTCTCAAGTGATTATTTCCTGGACAAAGTTTCACAGCCAAAATCCTTGGGTTTACAGGCATAGGATCAGGAAAATTGAAAGCTTCACAAGGGAATTAAATGTTACTTTTAAATGGGTGAGAAGAACTGCAAATGGCATGGCAGATGCTTTTAGCTAAACAGGGGGAAAATAGGCAGCAATTATTCTGGGCTAAATTGTAAGGCTGGGTTTGGGGGCTGCAGTTCTAGTTGTATTTGATTATTATTCTATGGTTGCGAGTAACTTACCCAAAGATTTGTAACCCCAAGTTTAATAAAATCTACCTTTACTGATAAAAAAAAGGTAACTAATATAGACTCTTCGATTCTGTGTTTAATTCTCTGCAATTGTATGAGAGTCTCATGAACACCTATGACTCTTAGGCTCTCTAACCATGCTATTGATGAAATTGGCAGCTACTATTTTGCTGAATATGTCAGTGACTTATTCCGCTTTTGGGATATGATCCTTCAAGTCTCAGACAACCCTATTTTTATCTTATGTGTTTACCATTGAATTGCTCTGTAACTCAAACAGGTTTGTAACATTGAGAATTGAACTGATGTCTAATACATTAGGAATTTCAGTTTCATAGATGTCCTCCCTAGTTTTAATTGTTTTTCCTTTTCCGTTTTACTTTTGAAACTAGGACAGATTTTTTATGCTTTAGTTTATTACAATTAGTTTAACCTAGTTGGTGATAGGTCTATAACATTGAGAATTAACTGATGTCCAATACATTGAGATTGTTGTGGCAATCAGTGTTTTAAAAGCGCAAGGTGCAAAAAAGGTGCAGGGACCAATTTGTGCCCAAGGAAGGCGAGGCATGCGCCTTTTTCAAGCAAGGCGCAAAAATACAAAAAAAAAGCTAAAAATAAAAAAGTCAGAAAATTCAAAAAATGCAAAAATATATTAAACATAATATTAATAAAAAAATACAAACTTAAATTTTAAAATAAATGTTTTAAAAAGCCTATTATCTAAAATTAAAATCCATAAACAAAACATTTAAAGCATATTCAAATGAAAATTTAAAAATAAAATTAAACATATAAAACATTTTCAAGCATGTAAAACCCACAATCTCTTTTTTCCTCGATTGCGTTACTTCAAGTAGCTAACGTGATGTAAGACATATTACATTCCTGATTTTACGAGCTGCCTTTGTTCCATGCCCCTTGAGGCAAGCCCAAACAAGTCCATGTTAGGGTGTTTAACTCTTACTTCCCACAATTTTATAATTTTAATTGCTTTTTAAGAAGATATTTTAGTAGGATGAATGAATAACATTAGCAAATAGGGGATTCTCGGAGTGTGGTGTGGCATGGGGGTTTGGGGGCCAGTTGCTAGGTTCGAAAAAAGCAAAAAGCGTGAAATTTTCAAAAGAAGCATGCCTAGGCGCATGCCTCGTGCGCCTTTTGAAAGGGCTGGCCAAGGACCTAGGCGTAGCACATACCCTAAAATGTGCCTTGCCTGTGCGTCTAGGCGTGCCCTTTAAATCACTGGTGGCAATATAATTCTAAGTTATCCAGGCCTGGTGGGTCAAGGTACCCATTAAGGGCTGAACTTTTGGCTTTAGTTGAAGGATTAAAGCTGTTTGGCTATTGTATCCTGACAAAGGTGGTGAGGAAGATAGAGAAATTTATGATGGATTTTCTATGGGAACTGGGGGAGGATAGAAAGGGCCACTTGGTGAAATGGGGCATGGTTTGTAAATCTTGGGAACAGGGAGGTTTGGAAATAGGGAACTTGGTTCATGGAAATACTGCTCTGATAAGTGGCCTTGGTGATTGCCCCTAGAAAGAGGCAGGTTATGGCTAGGGATGGCAACAGGGGCGGGTTTGGGGAGGGAGGGTTTTGTAAATTCTAGACCCTACCGCCTCCCTAAACCTCCCAACCTGTACCCCCCCAAAACTTGTAGTGGGTTGGATTTTGAGAATCCAAACCCTCCCCGCACATGAAAATGCAAAACCCTCCTTGACTTTACCCTCTCCGCATTCAAGGGTAGGGCGGGTTGGGTTTAGAACCTGCATCTAATTTCCTATTATTTATTGTTTTATATAAGTAATAAATAAGTAAAATAATATGAAAAAACAGCAAAATTTCCAATTATTTGATTAAGACCTGTGCAAAACACATAAACTATCAATTATCCTTCACATGGTGTTGCAGAAAGTTCTACAGATTACGTGGTCAAAACACTAAGAAAAAGGGCGATGGAGAAAGGGCGAAGTGACTAAGCATTCTAGGCAGTGAACAGGTGGAAGTTTGAATTGAACATCCAAGCAAAAAACTTGTTTGAACTTGGAAGGGCCAGAGGTAGAAACTTGCTAAAAATCAGAGAGGATAGGAAGGTGATGATTCTATTACATGAGGAAGCTGTGCTGTGGTTGAAAGGGTTTATTTATGGAGTACTCAACTCCATCAGGACAGCAGGATGGAGAAACTCTTTTGGAGGTTTTAAGGAAAAAGGTATGAAGTTGAGTTGAGGAGTAATGGGAAAGGATGGTTCATTACCATTACAGAATATTTTTCTGATGGGAAACAGATGGTATGCATACTGGAAGGGAAGCAGATACAGGGTTGGATATCATTCGCAGATAAGTTACAAGTTACAACAGTTCCTTGTCTCCGGAAACAGGAACTCAGAGAAAGAACAAGAACCAAACTCAGAAGATAGTCTCGAGCATAATCAGAGCCAGTTACCAGTTGATGTAAATGATGGGGAAAAGGAAAAGCAGACCTCAGCTCTTCAGGTTGGAGCGGTTGTAAGTTCATGTGTGATGAAGAAGGTGATGATTGAGGTTGAGCAGAGTGATTGGAGGAAACTTTAAGACACAGCGGTGAATAAATAAATTGGAACTGGAAGCTGAGGTAGCTTTAAAACCATTCTCAGACAGGAAGGTGATTCTGTTCGTCGGTGATGAAGTAAATTGGGGCTTCACAGCTTTTGACTTCGAAGAGGGCTGGTTCAAGTTCAAAACCGGAAGCCGTTGTGTAATGAGATGGAGCATTTCTCAGGCAGCTTCTTGTTAAAACTGTTAGGACCACTGTTCCACCTATGGAATGAGAGTTCACACTGGAGAATATAGTGAGGATGCTGGGGGGAGCCGAACACCTATAGAATGAGTCCAGCAGGAAGGTTTCAAGCTCCTGCTGGAGCCCCCACCTCTTGGTTTTACCAAACTGAGTTTTGATGGCAGCAGCATGGGCAACCAAGGGCCTTCCGGAATAAGGGGGAGTTATGAGGGATGAAAAAGGGAATGTGATAGCCATGTTTTCTGGCCCAATTGGAGTGGGAGACTCATTGAGGGCTGAGATTTTAGCAGCTCTGGAAGGGGTTCAAAGGGCTAAAGATCTGCACTTAAACAAGCTGATCATAGAAGGAGGCTCTGAGACTGTAGTGAACTGGTTAAAAGAAGACAACTCAAGACTTTGGAGCTACTGAAATGAAAAGAGGAAATATAACTGGCTGACCAAGGACATACAAATTTGATGAACATGGGTAAAGAGAAGTGAATTCTTTTGCAGATGGCTTAGCTAGGGAAGGGGTGAATAGGAGTTCTGTTTTCGCGGTTCAGTTGTAATTGCTCTTGTATTTTGGGTGTTTAGTGACAGTTGTGGGGGGTTAAGATATTTTAGCTCCCCTTCTATGTATTATCACTCCTTAATCATCTAATGAAATCTCTGTTATTGATAAAAAAAAGAAATTCAAAATATTATTAAACTCAACACCTAATACATAAAATTCATAGGTTTTCCAACAATATGCAGGTTGGGTTTAGCCTAATACCATACCCCACCCATACCCATTGTTAAGTCATGGGCTGTTAAATCATTTATCACTATTTCAACCCATGTTTTATTGGCCTACTTGTAGTAGCTCTTCCAGACAAAATTTATTTTAGGGAAAGAGAAATGCTAAGACCAACTTTACTTTTTAGGTGTTTGATGTGCCTAAGGGAGCCAATCCCCTATTGAAATCCGAATTTTGGTTTTAGCTCTGTTCTTCACAAAGTTTTCTGTTCCCCCGCAAAGCCGTGGAAGTCTGATAGTGTTAAAAGTTAGAACTGGGGCCCTGGCTACTTTTCCTTCTTGTTTTTTTTTTCAATGTGCCTTGAGAAATGGCTTGACTCTTGGGTTCTAATCAGACTTATATTTTTGAAGCCACTATTGGTGGAAGCAATGCTCTGAAGTTCTAAATGCATTGCTGATAAGAAGTGGAAAGGCTTGTAATGACCTTACCGTTTTATTGTACAGAATGAATTCCACTCTCAAATAAGTCACATCATCCACTGATGCTGATATTGTAGGTGAATATCATGTATCCTGAGAACCCCTTACACCTTGAATCTTCCTTAGTGTTCCTAATGTAAGATTTCAAAAATTTATGATGGTTAGATGCATGACCTGCATGCTTTTGAGGCATAATGAGGATGCTTGAAGTTGACAAGAGCATAATGGCTGTGAATTATGGAGTGCAGGCTTGTTAACTGGGGTACTCAGGGCATTAGAAATTAGACTATTGAGAACAACGTCAACTACTTGTAAAGGTCACCTAGAGTTATGAACTGTATTCCCTTCATCAACATCCCTAATTCAGATCAGCAGAGGAATGAGCTCTGGTGGAAACAATGTAAAAATGGAAAATTCTCAGTTAAATCATGACACATGGCTCTTATCAGGTCCAACACAGACTTAAATCAAATTAAAGGTATTTGGGGAAACCAGGTTCCACCAAGAGTTGGGGTTTTGGCATGGCTGATAGCAATGGCTAGCTTATTGACAGTTGATCATCTGAAATCAAGAGGATTCCATATGGCTAATAGGTGCTGTCTATGCAAAAATGTCAGTCATATTTTTATCTCATGCAAATTTTCTGGTTTCATGTGGAGAATGTTTACTGCCATGTTTGTGGTTGCTGGCTTTCACCCAGCTTCAGCTGCAGAAGTTTTCTCTACATGGCCCAGGTTCAGTGGAAGCAAGAAGTATAAGGTGATATGGAGCTACATTCTGTTTGTCATGTGAAGAAACTCCCTGATGTACCATTTTATTGTAGTCCTCATTGTATTGTTTTCTTATTTATTATTATTTTCACTTCAGCCCTGCAAGTGCCTCTCTATAAATTCTCTAAATTGTGTTGCCCTACAAGGGCCTCTCTGTAATTTTTGTAATTTCACTTTCTATATAAAGGACCCTTGGGGTAGGGTCGAATCATCAATTCTTCATCCCCAGATATTCTGCTATGGGTCTGTTGACATGGTATCAGAGCAGGCTGCACTTTCCTTGCTCATTTGTTGGGCATATTAGGGTTTCTGTGCTTAGGGTGTTTTGGCTAGTGTTAGGGCTCTTCTAACCCTTGTTCTTCTTGAAAGCTTCTGCTTGGAAGGATTTCTGACCAGCTATGTCGCGCAGAACCTTCTTCTTTCTCTCAGAAAATCAGCAGAAACTGACAAGTCTTGGAGGAGTTCTGGTCTTCTCTCCTGGGTGACAGCAGTTATGTTTTCTTCCTCCGACTGTTTACTAATTTCTCCTGGGTGGCAGCAACTTTTCTCTTTGTGGTTCAGTTTTGAACAGTCACAGATTAAGGAGTCTCAACAGTCTGGCTGCTTCCTCCCTCAACAATAGCAGTATTTGAACTTGGTTTCTTTTTCTGACTGAGGAACTTCAATAGACATCAGGTCCTCTCATCAAGCTGATCTGGAAAACTTCTCATTTCAGGTTGGTGCATCACACTATTGTCATAATCGACTGTTATTAGTCCTTGGAACCCTAGTTTTTGTGCTGCCCTAGGGTATTTTCTTCTCTTGATTATCAGTCATTGGAACCCTAGTTTGTGCTGCCCTAATTCTATGGTGTTTATTGGAGGATTTTTTATTATTCTCTAAAGTTTCCTATTGAAGTTGCCTTGGATTTGTTTGTATTTCATGCCTCAACCCTCATTTTACTTTTCTGAAGAATACTGCGTTTAGCTGAAGTTATGTTTCTGCCTTGTTCATTGCTAATTTGAGTACTTTTTCAACATCAGTACTGCTATTCTGGGTTATTTTTTTTGCTCGTTTATGAAGGCTGAAAAGGTTGATTTTCTCCCTGTAAAATTTGATGGAATTAGCTACAATATGTGGAAGTTCCATTTTGATTTTTATGTTGAGGGAAAGGGACTTGAAGGTTATTTTTATTTTTATTTTTTGATCAATGACTTGAAGGTTACTTGAATGGGACTGTATGTAAACTTGATGAGGCTGAGGCTGAGACTGATAGTAAAGCCTATACACAATGGAAGCTTGACAACGGAAAGTTAGTCATGGATTTTGAGCTCCATTGTGCCTCACATTAGTGTTCCTATGAGAAGACTGAGGACTGCCTATGAGATGTATGCCTACTTGAAAAAGGTTTGTCATCAGTCCAATATGTCACAACAATACCAGATTGAATCTAAAATCTTTGTTTATTGTCAGGGGGACAAAAAGATACAAGAATACTATTTAGGCTTTATTGATCTCTGGGCTGAATATGAACTTGTTCATACTGAGCCCTCGGATCCCGTTGAATGTGTCATATTTGCAGAAACATTTTGAAAATAGGAAAGTTAACCAATTTCTCATGAGGCTGAGATCTGAGTATGAAATAATCAAGTCAAATATTTAGGCTTTATTGATCTCTGGGCTGAATATGAACTTGTTCATACTGAACCCTCTGATCCCGTTGAATGTGTCATATTTGCAGAAACATTTTGAAAATAGGAAAGTTAACCAATTTCTCATGAGGCTGAGACCTGAGTATGAAATAATCAAGTCAAATATTTTGAGTAGAGGAACTCTTCCAGACTTGGACTCTATGATGGGAGAGTTGTTGAGGGAAGAAACTAGACTCCTATTTGCTGCAAACATAGAAGGGAAACATCTTGATTCAGGGGAACTCTTAGCTGCTGTACAAGGGGTGCAATTTGCAAACCAGCTGGGGGTACAACAACTAATAATTGAGGGGGACTCCAAAGTGGTGGTGGGTTAGTTGAAAATTTCTGAAGAGGCTATGTGGCAATACAAGAATGAAATGAAGAAATTTAGTTGGTTGACAAGGAATATGTTGGTCACTGTACAGTGGGTGGGGAGATCAACAAATACTTTGTCAGATATGTTAGCTAAGCAAGGAGTAAATAGGGAAGAATTATTTTGGGCTTAGTTGTGATTCTTGTTTTTCTTTCCTAGTTTACTTGTAAGTTTCAAGGAGGGGCTATAGCTTGCGTCTCTCGCTGGGATGATGTATGAACTCACTCTAAATATGTTTCTGAATCAATAAATTTATTATTATTCATAAAAAAAAACATCATGATTCAGGGATTGGTATTGTTCTTGCACGAGAGAATAAGAAATCTGGTGGAAAGGATCCTTCTAAAACTGAATGTAAAGGTTATGGACATATAGCCTCTCATTGCAAAAAGAAGAATGCCTGCTCATATTACGAACACCATGGACATATCATTCCAGATTGCCCAATTCGTCCACCCAAGGGACCCATGAAGAAGAATTAGCCATGAGCTTATCAAGCGTTTGAGGGACGAGCGTCCGATACCTCTATTGCCAAGGGAGAATCCTCTGCTTCCATGAATAAGGAAGAGATACAACAACTGGAATCTTTTGCCATCGCATCTACCTTTTTTGCTATCGGCCTATCTCGTCAGTTCTCCGGTTATTGCTCTTCTCCCGTTTGGATAATTGATTCTGATACTACAAATCATATGATTGGGGCCTATCCTGAACCTTCAAACAGATTTTCTGAGACCAACCATAGACACATTGTCACTGCTAATGGTGAGAAACTTGACATCATTGGGAGTGATGACTTGTGTATCAAACTTTCCCCCTCAAATTCCTTTTCCATTGCTAAAACCTTCATTGTTCCTAAACTTACTGTCAACCTTATTTCAGTTGGTCAATTAGTTGATGAAGGTCATATTCTAACCTTTTCCTTTGATGGTTGTTTGATTCAGGACCGGTGCATTGGGAAAGTGAAAGGGAAGGGGTGTAGGATGGACTGCTTGTTTGCATTGGAGTTTGAGAAATCTCTATCAGCATCATCCTCTACTTTTTTGAGCTCTTCTACATCGAGTCCTGTTTTGAGTTAGAGAAACTATGTTTAGGATTTGTGGCATAAATGCTTGGGCCACCCAAATTATGAAAAACTTAAATACTTGTTTGTGAAGGGGTGTAGGATGGACTGCTTGTTTGCATTGGAGTTTGAGAAATCTCTATCAGCATCATCCTCTACTTTTTTGAGCTCTTCTACATCGAGTCCTGTTTTGAGTTAGAGAAACTATGTTTAGGATTTGTGGCATAAATGCTTGGGCCACCCAAATTATGAAAAACTTAAATACTTGTTTGTGTCTGGTTTTATTAAAACTAAAATTCCTTCTATGAAATCCTTTGATACATCTTGTGTTTCTTGTTGTTTAAGTAAGAGTCATATTTTACTGTTCACTCACTGAGTTGAACATGCTACTTCGCCTTTTGAAATTATTCATAGTGATGTTTGGATTTCTTCTATTGTTTCTCAGATGGGATACAAGTATTTTGTGCTATTCATTGATGATTGTACCATGTACACTTGTATTTTACCTTCTCAAACACAAATAAGAAGTTTTTCCAACCTTTAGGTTGTTTCATAACATTGTTCGAGTTCGTTTCCAAGTGAATGTGCAAACCTTATGCTTAGACTTGGGGGGAGGATACAGTGACGGAGAATTTTTGGCTTACCTGAAACATCATGGCATATAAGTCCAACGATGCTGCCCAGACACTCCTCAGCAAAATGGTGTAGCAGAAAGAAAGAATGGTAACATTCTTAGTGTTTTAAGGACTCTCCCACAAGAATCACATGGGCCTCCCACATTCTGGGTTGAGGCTGCTAGCACTGTATTATATCTGATCAATTGTATCCCATCATCTATGCTTGCTAACATTTCTCCTCATCAAAAGATGTTTGGATCCCCCTAGATCTTTCCCATCTTGATGTCTTTGGGTGTCTATGCTTTGTTCATCTTCGTCCTCATGAATGTCGAAAGCTTTCAGCTCAGTCTGTCATTGTGCTTTTATGGGGTATAGCCTGAACCACAAGGGATTCATTTGTTACAATCCCTCAGCACGTCGGATTCGTATTTCTTGAAATGTGATTTTTCTTGAGCATATCTCCTTTTTTTTCAGGAATTTCCAAGTCATCTGCACCCTATGTTTCAATTTTGCTTGATTTTGAACAACAAGATACTCCATCATCCACTACTGCGAAGGAACTTCTCGTCTTCTCTCACAAGCGGGTTCATGGTCCATCTCCTACACCTATGACCTCTCTTCCTCCTAGTTCGGATCCTTCGCCCATCACAGACAACCTTGTAAGTGATGCCCCAGTTTTAGATTCCTTAATTATTCCTCCTATTCCTTTATGTCGTTCTGTTCGTATCTCTAGACCACCTAACTGCTATGATTTTCCTTCAAATCATAGTTCCTTCTCTACTGTTTTGACCTCTATAGATATTCCCCGTTCTTACCAACAGGCTAGTAGCAGCCCTTAGTGGCAAGAAGCCATGGATGTAGAGGTTCAAGCTTTGCATGAGAATGACACTTGGGACCTTGTCTTAGCACCTTCAGATGGCTTTATTATTGGGAGCAAATGGGTCTATTCCATTAAGCTGAAATCTGATGGGTCTCTGGACTGTTACAAAGCCAGGCTTGTGGCACAGGGATATAAGCAGGAGTATGGCATTGGCTATGAAGAGACTTTTGCTCAAGTTGCCAAAATTACTACAGTCCGTGTTCTTTTAGTCATCTTTGCCACTCACTTTTGGACAATCTTTCAATTGGATGTGAAAAATGCCTTTTTACACGTGCATCTAAAGGAAACAATATATATGAAACCTCCTCTAGGGTACTGTAGTGATCCCTCCCTTGTTTGTCGACTAAAGAAGTCCCTCTATGGGCTCAAGCAAGCCCCTCGAGCTTGGTTTGAAAAATTCAGAGATGTTGTGCAAGCCAGATATAGCCAAAGTGCATTTGACTACTCTCTCTTTGTTCGGAAAAGACCTCAAGGCCTTACCATTCTCTTACTTTATGTGGATGGCATACTATTGACTGGAGATGATATAGAAGGAATCCAGGACCTCAAGTCTCTTATCCGTAGTTCCTTTCAAATGAAGGATCTCAACCCTCTTAATCGTTTCTTGGGACTTGAAGTCCAATGGAGCTCTCGAGGTTATTTTGTTTGCCAACACAAGTATGCCTTTGATCTTGTTAAGTTGGCCAACCTCACTGATAATAAACAGGTTGATACTCCCTTGGAGTTAAATGTCAAATTATCCAAATCAGAAGGCTCCTTGCTTCCTGATGCTTCCCACTATCGGCAACTTGTAGGGTCTCTCATCTATTAGACCATCACTCATCCTGACATCTCACATGCAGTTCAAGTTGTTAATCAATTTGTCTTTGCATCTCGTCAACCTCATTTGACTGCAGTGCATTGAATCATTCGCTATAGTCGAGGTTCTTTATCAAAGGGTATTTTCTTCTCTTCATCTTCTTCTCTCCAATTAAAGGCCTATGTTGGTGCAGATTGGGCTGGAAGCCCCGACACTGTGCTCCACTATTGGTTGGTGTGTCTTCATGGGTGACTCTAATATCATGGAAGTGCAAGAAACAATAGACTGTTTCCAAGTCCTCTACGGAAGCAGAGTACATGGCAATATCATCTGTTTCTAGTGAAGTTGTTTGTTTTCAATCTTTATTTCAGGAGTGTTGTTAGTTTTAAATTGTTTTTCTTTATTCATGTTGTTACAATGCTGTCAGCTTAGATTGCTGGCAGCATGTTCTTTTCTTTTGTTTAGGGTGTGTTGCCAGGGTGCCAGGGGCCTATTTGCAATTTCTTAGAATTGTTATAAAACCTTTTAAATAAAAGAGAAGCTGGGTGTCGCCAGCTTCAAATTCTTTCGATCCTTCATATATCTTCTTCTTCTTCTTCTCCTCTCCTCTCTTCTCTCTCTCTCTTCTCTGTTATTCCTCTTCTTCGTATGATTACATGGTATCAGAGCAACATGCTAGGCAATAGGAGTTTTCTTTCGCTAAGAAGTACTCACTCAACCCAGGCATCGGTCTCTTTTCTTGGATTGTGAAGACAAAATTTTCAAATCGGACTGATCAAAAATAACTTTCGTTTCTTCTTCTGGGTTCTTCCTTGGTCGTAGCACCAAGGTAACCCTAATTGGTGGAAGCCGATGGTATGAAGCTTCCTTGCGTCCTTCGACTGATGCTATGAAGATTCAAAAACATCCTTTTGACCTTCGGCTGATGCTGCGAAGACTTGGTTCCTTTGACTGATGTTGTTAAGACCTACAAACTTCTGTTTTTGACCTTCTACTGATGCTATGAAGGCCTCGTTCCTTCGACAGATGCTGTGAAGACCTACAAACTTCCTTTTTTGACCTTCGGCTGATGCTGTGAAACCCTGTTATGTTCCTTGCACCTTCGTACAAAAGCTGTATAGGTGTGTGTGATCCCCTTTGTCCAGGTATATGCTAGAATTAGTCTGTCAAGTGTGGAATATACAACAATATACTTGGTACAACAATATTCTTCTTCTTCCTGGATTGTTTGTGTGCTGCAGCAATGTGTACATGTTTTTAGAAGTAGGGTGTGGTGTTTCGTACCTTAATTGTGACTGTTAGAAATTGTACTGGTGTGAGGAATGGTCTTGTGCACCTGTAGTTTTCCTGTTTTGGCTTGTAAACCTGCCTCTGAAATTGGCGAATGATGATTTTGCATCACCTGGGGTTACATCAACCCATGGTACAACAGGTATGGGGACTGAAAGCATGATGTTTCCTATGGCGATAACTCCTTTAAATGGTTTAAACTACCTGGAATGGGCCAATTATGTAACAGCAAGGGGAAAAGTTGGTTACATAAATGGAAGCGTGAAAGAACCCAAGAGTGGGACTGTTGAACATGATCGGTGGGACCAAGAAAACAGTATGGTGATGTCTTGGCTCCTTGTAGCCATGGAATCTGATGTGAAAAAGAATTTTATGTGGGCAGATACTACAAATGAGATATGGGAACAAGCCAAGATCACCTATTCAGATCAAAGGCACTTTGCTAAGATCTACCAGTTGCAAACTGAATCCTCAACTTGTAAACAGGGAAACCACATCTTATCAGCTTATTATTCAGCTCTTACCTCAGTGTGGAAGGAATTGGACCACTATCAAGCTATAGAATGGAAACATGAGGATGATGGTAGAGCCTATAAAGAGGTTGGTCTCTCAACAATGGGTTTTTACCTTCTTGTTGGGACTTAACCCCATATATGAACCCCTTAGAGTTCAGATTTTAGGAAGTAAAGAGTTGCCCTTAGTCCAAGAGGTGTATGCCCTTGTTCAGTGTGATAGTTGCAACAGGTGGAAATAATCTGGGAAAGAAAAATGATTCCAAGAAAGCCGATGACAAGGATAAGTTGTTCTGCACTCATTGCCGTCATTCAAGACATACACGTGACACATGTTGGGAGCTCCATGGGAGACTAAAGTGAGCTGTAAAGAAACAAGAACAGGGTAAGGTACAAAGTCAGAAGAAGCCTAATACAACACACAACGCAGCAAATGTGGTAACCCAAGAAACTCAGTCTGTTGTGGTGCCAACTGATACTACTCGAGAACACTTCATTGGTTTTGACCCCAAGGAAGACATTATGAACTCCATCCGTAGTCACTTGGAATCATATGGTAGGGCCTTACGCTAGATGGACCAATCAGCTGCTGGTAACCCTTCTACTTCATTTGCGTCTACATCAGGTAATGCAACTTTTGCCTTCCATGTCTCCACAACCATAGATTCCCCCTAGATCATTGACTCAGGGGCTTCTAATCACATGACCGGTAAGCCAAACCTATTAAGTTCTTATAACCTTTTGTCAGGAAAGGATAAAGTGAGACTTGTAATGGCTCTTTTTCTTCCATTGTAGGTCAGGGATCAATATCCCTTCCTCAAGGACTTAACCTGAGTAATGTTATGCATGTCCCTCAGCTACCTATCAACCTTCTTTCTATTAGTAGTATCACAAATTCATTAAACTGCAGTGTAACCTTTTTTCCTAATTCATGTATTTTTCAGGATCTAACTTCTAGGAGGGCGATTGGTAGAGGAAGCTTAGTGGATGGTCTCTACACTCTCGACAACAAGGCTGGTTTCTCGGTGTCATCTTCAGAGTCTCATAGTCGGTCAAATAAGGGTCAAATTGTTTTGTGGCATAATCGGTTAGGACATGTGTCTTTTGAAATAATAAAGTCTTTGTTTCCATTTTTATTTAAGTCCTGTTCAGTGTCAGATTTCCATTGTCAAACGTGTCAATTGAGCAAGCAATGTAGAACAATATTTTCTTCAAGTAATAAAAGATCAAGTTTCTCTTTCCATATTGTGTATTCTGATGTGTGGGGGCCTACTACAATAACCTCGAAGGGTGGGTATAAGTACTTTATCACATTGATTTATGATTTATCTCGTTATACATGGATTTTTCCCATGCGTAATAGAGATGAAGTTCCAAAGATCGTAAGAGATTTCCAAAGAATGGTGTTTACACAATTCCATGTGGAAGTTTAGATTTTTCAATCCGATAATGCGAAGGAATATTTCCATGGTGAACTAAATGAGTTCTTTGCTTCCCATGGATCGATTCATAGAAGCTCATGTGCAAGAACACCACAACAAAACGGTGTTGCAGAAAGAAAGAACAGACACCTTGAGGTGGCCCGAGGGATGATGTTTCATATGAATGTTCCCAAGCAATTTTGGGTTGATGCTGTACTTGCTGTTGCTTATGTCATAAACCACATGCCCTCCAGAGTGTTAAACTACAAGGCCCCTCATCGGTCATTGTTTCCTCAGTCTCTTCTTTTTTCAATTCCCATGAGGGTGTTTGGTTGTTGTGCCTTTGTCCATGACTTGTCCTCGTCGCGTGGTAAATTGGATCCTCAGTCTATTCCATGTGTCTTTCTAGGGTATTATTGATGCTTTGATTCCGTTGGCCATAAGTTCCTTCGTCTCCATGGATGTCTCCTTTTTTGAGTTTGAACCATTTTTCCCTGCTTCTCCTCAGAGTAATGTGGAAGAGGAGAAGCAGGCCCATGTTCGTCAAGTCTTCCTTCCTTCTATTCCGTATCTCGCTCCTTTTCGTATCTTTCAACGTCAATGCCATAGAGACCAGCACTGTGACAAAGGTGTGGCACCACCAAACACCCCATTACCCAGTATATGTTCTATGACCACATTTCCCCTTCTCACCGTGCCTTCCTATCTGTAGTTGATAGTATTCCCATACCCAGAAACGTGGCAGAAGCTTTAAAATACCCTGGATGGACAGATGATATGAAGGAGATCAATGCCCTCCACAAGGAAAGACCCAGTGGGGTGTAAGTGGGTGTTTATAGTGAAACACAAGGCAGACGGGACAATTGAAAGGTACAAAGCAAGGCTGGTAGCTAAAGGGGTATACCCAAGTTTATGGTGTTGACTGTGATGAGACATTTGCCCCAATAGCCAAGATGAACTCAATATGTGTCCTATCATTGGCTGCAAACCTTGATTGGAAATTGCATCAATTGGATATTAAGAATGCCTTTTTGAATGGTGATCTGGAGGAGGTGTATATGGTTCAACCCTTTGGTTTTTGTGCTAAAGGAAGTGAAAGTAAGGTGTGCAAACTAAGAAAGTCTCTCTATGGTCTAAAACAATCTCCTCGAGCGTGGTTCAATAAATTTTGTATGGCAGTTCAACAAGTGGGGTCCAAGCAATGTCAATCTGATCACACTCTCTTTGTGAAGAGATATCGGGAACAAGTGGCTGTGTTGATAGTGTATGTAGATGATATCATCCTTATAGGAAACTAGAGCACAAAAATACAAAAGTTGAAGGAATTCCTACTCTCTCAATTTGAAGTGAAAGATCTGGGCCCCCTAAAGTACTTTCTTGGATTTGAAGTTGCCCGCTCAAAAAGGGGCATCTTCATCGCTCAAAGGAAGTATATCCTAGATCTGTTACAAGATACAGGCAAGTTAGGTACAAAGCCAACCGATACCCCTATGGATGTTGACCATAAGCTAGGAAATTGTGATGGTGAACTACTAAAAGATGTGAAACAATTTCAAAGACTAGTGGGAAGGTTGCTTTATTTGACCATGACTCGCCTAGACATTGCTTACTCAGTTGGGGTCCTAAGCCAATTCATGCATTCCCCTAAAAGACAACACATGGAGGTAGCAGAGAGGATTCTTAGGTACTTGAAGAAGTATCCAGGAACAAAGTTACTATTCAGCAAACATAATCATCTGAAGGTGGAAGTCTACACAGATGCTGACTGAGCAGGAGTTGTGGATGATAGAAAATCCACAAGTGGGCACTGTACCTTTGTAGGAAGAATTCTAGTGATATGGAGAAGTAAGAAGTAAAGTGTAGTGGCAAGGTCAAGTGCTAAAGCAGAGAATAGAGCTATGACACATGGGGTGGCTGAAGAACCTTCTAGGTGAACTTGGGTTTACTGTCCACAATCCTCTACAGTGACATTAAGGCAGCCATTAACATTACTAGTAATCCCGTCCTACATGATAGGACCAAGCACATTGAGGTGGACAAGCATTTCATAAGAGAAAAGTTGGAAAAGGGAGAAATTTGCACCCCTTATGTCAAATCTAAGGAGCAACTTGCTAATGTTCTCACAAAAGGACTACCACACCTATGACACAATGAGTTGTGTGACAAGTTGGGTATGATAGATTTATTCAACCCAGCTTGAGGGGGAGTGTTGTTAGTTTTAAATTGTTTTTCTTTATTGATGTTGTTACAATGCTGTCAGCGTAGATTGCTAGGAGCATGTTCTTTTCTTTTGTTTAGGGTGTGCTGCTAGGGTGCCAGGGGCCTATTTGCAATTTCTTAGAATTGTTATAAAACCTTTTAAATAAAAGAGAAGCTGGGTGCCACCAGCTTCAATTTCTTTCGACCCTTCATATCTTTTCTCATCTTCTTCTTCTCCTCTCCTCTCTTCTCTCTCTCTCTTCTCTGTTATTCCTCTTCTTTGTATGATTACAAGGAGTTAGGTCATTCCTCTCCTACGCCCATTCCTCTGTATGTGGATAACACTAGTGCTATTAAGATTGCCTCTAATCTTGTCTTTCATGAAAGGACAAAGCAAATTGAGGTGGACTGCCACTTTATCTGCGCTCTGTTTCTTGCAAACTCTATCTCTCTTCCTCATGTTGCTTCTGATATGCAAGTTGCTGACATCTTCACAAAGGCCATGATGAGATCTAGACACTTATTTCTAGTAAGCAAACAGATGCTCATGCCTCTGCATCAGTTTGAGGGGGAGTCTGAATAAACTCCCTGATGTACCATTTTATTGTAGTCCTCATTGTATTGTTTTCTTATTTATTATTATTTTCACTTCAGCCCTGCAAGGGCCTCTCTGTAATTTCTGTAATTTTACTTTCTATATAAAGGACCCTTGGGGTAGGGTTGAATCATCCATTCTTCATCCCCATAATTTTGTATTCTGCTCTGGGTCTGTTGACATGCCATATGTTGGAACATATGGAAGGAGAGAATAGAAGAATATTCGAAGACAAAGCTTGCAGTATGGATAGGATGGTAGCCGCAGGCAGGTAGCAGATCTGTGGCAGATTGGGTGTTGGTGCTCCCATAATTTAGGCAAATTGATAAGGAGGATTTGGGGAATAAGTTGGGGGAGGTTTTGGGTATTCAAATATGTAATGTGGAAAACTTACTTTGATTTCTCAGTTTGTTTAGTATCTGGGTGATGACTTGTTGCCCATCAGATTGTAAACCTCTTTTTTTTTCTTTGTTCTAATGAAAGTTTTTCTTTACTTATCAAAAAAAAAGTCCCTAATTCAAATATGATGACATCCACCAATAAGACCTACTTCCAAGAATGCCTGCACAATTTGGTTCAGTTTGACTTAGTTGATTGGGAGGCTTTCTGTGTCTGGCTCTTCCTTTAATGGATAGACTTGATGGTTTCATGTTTTTTACGCTATTCTAATTAATTTCTCTAATCTGATTAATTAAAATGAATACCTGCCTATAATTCAGAATATTTCACATCTCTAATGCTTGGAATAATGATAGAAAATTTTGGCATTTATAGTTGCAATACCTTGGGTGTCATATAGACAGACTTATTTATATCCTTTTGGGGACAGGTAAATAAATGGATTAATATCCTTTAGGAGATCCGTGTTTTGGGTCACTTGTTTCATTAGTATATGTTCCTTCAGAGACATTAGAAATTTATCTATTTGTTCGGTTGCAGCCCAAGTTCCTCTGCAGGAAGTGTGATAGCCCAGGGGAAATATAACATTAATCCATTGGGTTGGGTCCATGTTTGGATACATGGACCATATTTGGTCCTTGCCTTGATACCTGATGGAATACGTGATCCAACACCTTGTATGGATGGATACATCATAGCTCTTATCAAACCACTGAATTTAATATTGTTTAACATGTTTGTATTTCTTAAGCTTCAAAATTTGAAATATTTGATTGGCATAAAAAAATTGACCACTACCAGTCAATTAGAATATTGCAATTTTTTCCTTCTTATTTTTCTTTATTTTCTTTTTCCCCCTGAAGGTGTATGCAATCCAAAATAAGTGATGACTGACGAGACATAACCATCGTTGCTGTTGCATGCGAAGGTTTTCAAATTTTCAATGCTTTTGATTGACAATTGGATACTGTAGCAAGTTTGGTTTCTTTAGGAACTCACTATACTTGTATATGTATCTTAGTTAAAACTATTTGTGGTAAAATGTCATATTTTTCTCTTTTATAAGGTTTCGGAGATGGAAGCTTGTTTGCAAGAAGTTAATAATACAATACCAAGTCGGGAAGTGCTCCTTACTCTCGCTGAAAAGTTTAGGTATCACTTTGCTGTTGCCTATATATCTTGCTTGTTTCCTATAAGAGCATTAGCACTTAATATTGTCACAATGAAATTGGGAGAGAGGAAAAGGTAACATAATTATGTTTGGGTGTAGTGCATCTCCTGAACGAGCAGGAAAGATTGTTGTGCAACCAAAGCAGGTCAGAGACCTTGCAGTTAATTTGTCTGTAGAAAGGAAATCTTTCAGAACACTTCTCCGGAACCTTATGCTTATTTTGGAATCACTTTCAGGTGTGGAATTGGTTCCAAAACAGAAGGTATGCTCAGAGGGCAAAATCAATCAAGACTCCTGGGAAGCTGAGTGTCTCACCTATGCCTCGGGATGATACAGTTCCAGTGAGAAATATACCTCAGCCTGTAACTGTTCCTGCTGGTACTTTTTATAAACTATATTGCCTTAATTTCTGCTTTATGCTTTGGGTTTTGATGGAAGTGTGGTTATTGGGTAAATGCATCCATCTTATAGTTATGGTCTTGGTCTTTGTTTTTAAGACATCGCGACCAATAGACATGCAATACTTACAAACAACTTGTAATTCTTAACCACATCTAAAGAACACTGCTAAATGACTAGTAAACAGAAGCTTAATGACTGAATTAGAAATGCAAAAGAAAATGATTACCATTATTTTTATTAAGAAAAAATGTAATAGCTTTATTGGTCAATGCAGAGGATATGTTTTATGACACATCTCATAGACTAATTAAAACATGGCAACTATAATAAGATTTCCCAGTGTAAATCCTTTTTTTCATTTTTTTCCTCATAATTTGTCTTCATTTTCTTGTGTGTTTTTGATCATAAAGAAAATGTTAAAAAAATAAAAAAAGTATTACAAAGGGACAAGTGATGGGATATCACCCCCAGTAAATGCGAACTTGACTGCTTGATACCCCTCACCTCATCCCCACCCACTCAATTTTCATTCCTCCTTTCCAAACAAATAAACTCAATTCCTTTCTCCACAAAATCTGAAAATGCCTGCTTAAAATAACATAACTCACGTCATTTTCAGCTGATCACCCTCCAATCCAACTGCAACCGGTCATCCATATCTTACCTGCAAACCTCAATTCTATGCTTCCTCAACTGCTATCCTCAAAACCAAACATCTATCTCTCCAGCCTCCAAGACCCCTATTTACAATCTTCCCCAAACTGCAATACTGCAATCTAACAAAAAAGTAAAAAAGAATAAAAAACTTCCCCGAACTGCTGACACACCTTCATTTAGGCTGCGTTTGGGGGGCTTTTACTCTCTAAACGGGCTTTTTAATAAGCACTGTCTGAATGAACGCTTATAAGACAAGCACTTTTTAGTGTTTGGTAGTAAGATGTTTAAAAGAATCTAATTTTGCTCTTGTGGTGGAGATGTTCTCAATAGCAAAATAGTCTATGGAAAAGGATGATCATTCAAAACATGGGACCAGAAACAGAGATTGTGATCCAGGTCTGGTTAACAACTCCTATGGTTGTGTTGTCTGGGAAGGCATTGAGAAATGATATTTCATCAAAAGCATTAAACTGGAAGTTGGCGATGAGCAAGGGAGGACTTCTGAAATGATGTATGGTGCATGGAGAGACATTTGAAGGATGTATTTCCCTCACTGTTTGATTTGGCACTCAACAAGGACTCTAGTGAAGGAAAATTATGAAGTCCAAGATGACGAAATTTGTGTGGGGCCCTTAGGAGGAGCCTAAATGATTGGGTGGTAGAGTCAGCTGTAGAGCTTAGAGCTACTACAGACGTTGCAGGAAGTCAAGGTAAACAGGAACCAAGGTGACAAAAGGATTTGGGCATGGAAAAGTTCGAAGAACTTCTCAGTAAGGTCATGTTATAGGGGCTTGTTTCGGGGGGGGGGGTGCAGATTTCCTTGGTCCTAGGATGTCAAGGTAAACAGGAACCAAGATGACAAAAGGRTTTGGGCATGGAAAAGTTCGAAGAACTTCTCAGTAAGGTCATGTTATAGGGGCTTGTTTCGGGGGGGGGGGGGTGCAGATTTCCTTGGTCCTAGGATGTGGTGCCCTATGGTCCCATCAAAAGTTTCTTTTGTGCTGTGGCTGGCAGTGCAAAATAGATGCCTTACATCACTTCATCTATTTTGCACATGTTACAGGGGCTTGTTTTAGGGGGGGGAGGGGGTGGCAGATTTCCTTGGTCTAAGATATGGTGCCCTATGGTCCCATCAAAAGTTTCTTTTGTGTTGTGGGCAAGGTTTAAAATTTCAATACGGTATGCCCGATACAGGGCGTATCGTATCGTATCTTTGAAAAACAGATACAGGATACACATGGAAATCGGGTGTTTCGTCTTTTTTCATGCTTATTGGACCCGTATCAGGGGCGTAATTGAGGCGTATCGGTAGCGTATCGACAAAAAAGATACGACCAAAAACTAAAAAGAAATAAAGGGGGAAAGCAAGATTCTTTTCCCTGAAATAATCCTTCTTTCAATCCCAAATGACTCTAAAACTCCAAACCTCATTCCTAAAATGCTAGATTTGCAAAAATTTGCAAGAAACAAGTGTGAATCGTTAATTTTTTTTCAAGATTTTTCAAATTTTGAAAAAATTTGGCAAAAATAAGTAAAATGTTTCAATTTTTTATAATATCTTGTGATTTCTTTTTCTTTAATGTATAAATTTATGTTGATCTACATTTCTTACATTGAAAATCACAATTTTTTTTTGTTATCAATAGATTTATGGAAATTTTATGATGATATTTGGGGAAATATAAATTAACAAAAAATTGAAAAATGTAGTTTTTTTTCTCTACCTCTAAAGACTAAATATGTTTTAGATGTATGGATTTATCTATCATATCCATAGAGCAATTGAAATTTCTTCTTTAATATTTTTTTATTTTTTATATTTTTAGAATTAAAAAATAAATAATAATTAATAATATTTTATCATTTGGTCACAACAATTGAATATATTATAATTCTATGGATGATTTATTGGAATTTCTTCTTTAATAATTATTTTTTTTTTATTTTTAGAATTAAAAATAAACAAATAATTAATTATATTTTATCACTTGATCACAATGATTGAATATATTATAATTCTATGGATCATCTATCATATCCAAAAAGCAATAACTATTTTTTGAATATATTATATAATGTTTATTTATTTTTTCTAATTTTTGAAAATAAATAATAAATAATTATTAATTATATTTTCACTTAGAAGTTGTGCCTATGCATGTTTTATGGTTGGATAGGAGAGTTGGGTTTTCCCCATCCCTTAAAACATTAAAACTTAAGAATTTTAATTTATAAATTATAGTTGAGCATAGGATTTTTAATAAAATTATAATTAACTACAATATATTTCTTCATAAAACCATTAAAATATATTAGTTTAATGTATATACACCTCATTGAGGTCTTATATTTAGTGTTGATGTATTTTTATGATTTATTAAAGTATTTATAGTGTTTCCAAGCATATCTATGCGTATCTTAGTTTTTTTCTGATACGCACGCGTTTCCAAGGCATATCCTGATACGTCTCTTAAGATTGCCTTTTCGATACACTTGGCGTTTCCGATACTTTGATCCTCGGCTGTGGGTGGCAATGCAAATAGATGCCTTACTATGGACAACTTATTGAAGCAAGGGATGGTGGTGAATAATCCAAACTAGTTTGCTTTCCAGCAACAACAAAAGAGTTCTTGGAAGCATTGCATATGGGGAAATTGAGTAGGAAGGACAAGTTAATGTGGAAGATGGTAATGGCCAGTTTGTTGGGCTATTTGGGGAGAGAGATGCTCATACTATTGAAAGCAAGAGTAGTGAAAAAGCTTTGGTAGCTAAGAAAATTGTAGGGATGATTTTGTCATGGTCAGCCATGCATAAGCTGTTTAAAGGAAGACTGTACATTTTTGATTTTGAGCTCTTGTTTTCATAAGAATTGAAAAGGAAATATCTATTTACAATTTTTTGTAAGTTCCCAATGTACAGTCCCTTGTTGTACAAGGACCTTGTTAATGAAATACTTTACTTTTTTTTTGAAAAATTTGTTTTTTTTTGATAATTGAAGAAATATGAGAACTGTTAGAAGCAGCCCATTGAGAGGCACGTGGTGCGACCTCCCTTAAAAAGTAAAAATCACATAGCACTAAGTAAAAATCTGCCATAGCGTTTGCAGACCTGCCAACCCACTGTATGCTAACATTCATGTTTCTTAGTAACCAGTTGGCCTTTGTTTTTAGATTTTCTGCAATTCCTCTCTAACTAAATGCCCAAAATATGCTCGCTCTAGTGCAATGTTGCAATGTTTTAAAACGCGGAGGCATTCCACTACCTAGAGGCATGAGGCGTAGTTTAGAATGCAAGAGGCGTAAGCCTCCCGAACACAAGAAGGCGTAATCCTCCTTAAGAGGAGGGGGGTTAGGAGGATGATGAAGAGGAAGGGGGGATCTCATTTTTAATAAAAATCTTTTATATTAAGAAAAATAAAGATGCATAACAGTAGTTGAAAGGGGGGGGGGGTCTTGTCGAAAAGGGGGCAAAGCCCCCCTGCCGAAGGGGCAAGGGGCAAACCACTTATCAGATGTGCATGAGGCGCATGAGGCGTACGCCTCTAGCACGCCTCATGAAAAAAGTGCAAGAGGTGTACGCCTCTTGCACCTGAGGCGTATGCCTTAGAGGTGTCAGTGCCTCTGGCATATGCCTCAGGGCGTTTTGGGAGCGCTTCACCTGGAGGCGCGTCTCCAGGCATACGCCTCCCACACGTTTCAAAACACTGCAATGTTGTAATTCCATAAAAAGATTCCCTCTTTTAGTACTAGTAGGAACTAGTGGTAAAGAACTTAGATCCATGATCTCCATGGTAGCATATTGAGTGGTACCAAAAAGAGGCAAAAGTGATTCTATACCTTAGAAGTGAAACAAAAATCAAGAAAAATGTGGTTGAAACTTGGACCACTTTTCAAGATAATGTAAACATGGAGTTAACAAGGTTCAAAAATTGTATCTTTTAGTATCCAATATGCCTATTTTAAGGCATTTTAAGAAGTTTTCTAATAATTAAAACACATAAAAATAGCCGCCTCCAAAATTTTGAAAACAAAACTGAAAAAATCACAGGGTTCAAAAGTACGAAATACCCTGTCTGGCCTATCAGGGTGTATTGATATTTTGAACCTTAGGAGTCATAGGCACCAAGTTATCTATCTACATTGGAACATCTGACTAATGTTGATTATCTTCAATGAGGCTTTCTAGGAAAATGCTTTGATTCTAGGAGTGGGACCAGCCAAAATGCTTTAGTTGGGAATGGATTAGGGCAGAGGGGGGAACCATGGAAGGCCTAACAGATTAGGCACAAGGAAGAAAGCCCTACAGGTTCAAGAGATCAAATCCTTAGCGGTGCAACTTGGGTGGGCTCAAGGTTAGCATTTGTTGCAATTTGAAGGATCTGGCCCAAAAGCTTGGGCTCAATGCAGAATAAATTCTTCAAATTGGGTATATGACTTGTGTCCATGCAAATTCTTTGATCCAAACCATCTTGAAGTATGAATACATATTTGAGGGAATCCAAAAATCCAATAGCTTCTCCATTTTCTTGATCCCTAAAATCTCCTCTAAAACCAAATTCCTAAGAGATCCCCAATGGGGGAAGAGGCAATACTTATGGTGTATTGGTGTTTTCTTATAATGAGTGATCAAATGGAGTTAGCAGAGTCTAGAGCATAAAGGACTGTGACTCTCAGTCAGCCAGACATTTTCCCAGAAATTTACCCTTTGACTTGACACAGTGACATACATGATGTGCCTCAAAAACCATTGATTTTGCTAGAGAAGTTATAGGTGTTAGGCATGGCCAGGGATTTTCAAATTACAACCATGGAATAATACAAGCAGGTTGAGGAGAGTGATGGACAGGGATTTTTAGGGATTGCTATTGAACAGTTCTAGCTCTTTATTCAGACCTGAGTGGATATGGGGTTTCTTTTTCTATAGCGGGATTGTCACCTATATTACAGGGTTTGAGATTGGCAAGGTCCTTAAATTTCAACAACTTGATTGTGGTAGGTGAATCAAAAGTGGTTGTGGGATTGTCTAGGAATAAAAGTTGGGTCTCTTGGCAGTGTTGGAATACCGTGAAGGAAATACAAGATTTGGAAAGGAGAAGAGTTACAAAATGCAAGTTGATTCACAGATCAGCCAGTAGTATGGCTGATGCACTATCAAGGCGAGGTGTAAATAGAACACAACTATTTCTGGGAATGACATAATGATCTTGTGATAAGATTATAAACTAAGGGGATGGGGATAGGTGGCATTGCCAGCCTAAGCTAGAGGGATAGGTGACATTGCCAGTCTTTCATTCTTTGCTTCAAACCCTTGAAAGAATTTTCATTGATCCTGCTAAACCTGATGAAATAATTTGGACACCTTCCTCTTCTGGTCTCTTCTCCTGTAACTCTTTCTTCAAAGTTTTAACCCACCCCCCCTTAGCTTCCTCCAATCCTTTCCTGTTAAGGAGGTGTGGTGTAAGCCTATCCCACCTAGGGTTGTGGCTTTTTGCTGGGAAGTTGTACACGAAAGAATAAATACTTTTGATTGGCTACAAAGGAAGAGGAAAAAGTGGTGTGTTTCCCCTTCATTGGTGTATTCTTTGCAAGGCTAACGGTGAGACTTGCTTTCATTTATTTATTACCTGTCCATTTGTTGTTGGCATTTGGAATGGTTTTTCTCCTTATTTGAGTGCAGGTGGACTCCTCTGGCTGATATCAAAGGTCTCTTTGGTCCAACTTCCTGTCCTTGGCCAAGGAAGACAGGTAAAATTATGTGGAGGAGTACTAGGGCGACAATGATTTGGCCAGTGTGGGAAGAAGGAAATGCAAGAATTTTTAGAAAAAGGAAAGAACAAAAGAGGCCTTGATTGAATCAATAATGATTAGAGTGTCTCACTGGCTGAAATCTTTAGAAAACTTCTCACATATCCCCACTGATGACATTATTAGAAAATGGAAGGAGGTGGTAGACTCAAATGTCAATAAACAACCTGTTTTCCCTACCTGGTCTCCTCCTAAAAGAGGATTTATCAAGCTTAACTTTGACGGAAGCAGTTTGGGAGACCCTGGTATGTCAGGAATTGGAGGTGTATTCAGGGATGAGGATGGTAAAGTGCTTGCACTATTCTTAGGCCCAGCAGGTGAGGGTGATTCACTAAGAGCTAGAATCATGAATGTTAGAAAGTTAATTATCGAAGGGGATTCCAAACTGGTAGTGGGTTGGCTACTTGATGAGGAAGTAGGATGTTGAAACACAACAATGAGAAGAAAAAATTCAAATGGATCACAAAGGACATGGAACTGCAAATACTTAGGGTGAAAAGAACTGCTAATTTGATTGCTGATGCATTAGCTAAACAAGGGGTTGGGAGAATTCAACTATTTTGGGCACAGATGTAATTTTTGATTAAAATTTAAAGCGGAGAGATAAAGGGGGTTTGTCTCTCACCAACTTTCTTTTGTACCTTTTCATCTAAATTGAATGAATTTAACAGTTGTTTTGATAAAAAAATTTCAAGTTAAAAAAGACCATTACCCATCGTTGATCCCAGCTATTTGTTTTTTTTTTTTTAATTCATCATTAAAAAACAGGGTTTACAAGGAGATGTAGATTCTGGTGGTTATGAGGATGGTGGGCTTGCTCTAATCAAGGTAGAGAAAGTTTTTCGTATAGGAACGAATAGGATGTTTGAGATTAGATTTGAAGGTGGTTGTTTTGACTTTTGAGAGGTATTAATTGAGATTGTTTTTTGGTTTGGTAGGGGTTTTTGCTAGTAGGATGGCAGTATAATGTATGGCCTCAAAAGTTTGATTTGATTGGTTTGGTACAAGAGGTGGTGTTATTTTCTTTGGGAGTGGGACTTTGATGCTTGTTTTCTTTCTTCCAATGATCCCTCATCATCTGTACTTGCTGTATTTTTATTTTTAATGATTTCTTTCAAAATAATAGTAGATAAATTGCCCCTATAGTTTTTCCATGGATATTGGTAAATTGCTCTTTTAGCAGATATTGAATTCTTAAATTCTATTAATGCTATATTTTCTTTTTATAACTAAATGCCAAAGGTATTGAGATCCAACAACGAACCTCCAAAGTCATTTAACTAGCAGAGTAATGTCCTTGTCTCTTATTCTTCTTTTGACATGTTAGCTCAATTCAACAAGTGATCTTTTTTGGATGCCCCAGTCCCCATAAAGAAAATCTGTTATAATGTTTTCAATCCTCTTTAGCTTCATGGGAGCCCTGAAAATAGTAAATATTAGTAGGAGGTTAGCAAAGGTGGATTTGATGAGAGCAATTCTCCCACCTATAAAGATATAATTTGTCTTCCTGGCTATCAGTTTCTTTGAGAATCCCTCCTGCACAACTGTTTTGTCATCGTATTACCATTTCAGCCATAGCTATTGTAGAGAAGATGGGTCGAATGGCCCATAGGTTGTTTATTCTTTGCTATAATGGGCCTTAATCTGGGCTTATTCTTTCTTATGTTGTCTTTTTTAATTTTCTGCCCAACTAAGGGCTTCTCCGTAAATTACCAAAGTTTAACTTAATAAAATAGAATTAAGGGTGTAAGAGAAGAGATTATGTTCGAAAATCTTTCTCTCTGAACCCAAGTTGCCGCCACTTTCTTCTTCATCTTCTCTCCTCTTGAACTCTGATTTTTGCTACTTTCTTTTGATTTTTTGCATCTTTCTAAATAGTCCTTTCTTCTCAAAAGGCTGTTTTTCTTCTTGGTATCAGAGTAGGCTCGTTTTTCCCTTTTTTCACATTTTTTTCCATACACAGTGTGCATGGAGAACTAAATCGTATGAGTAGTTAAATACACCTTTTTCAGCCTAGTTGTTAGTGGTTTCTGGAGAGAAGAGGACTGGCTTTGTTGCCCTCTTGACAAATTCAAGTGTGTTGCCCGAAACCCTAATTTTTTGGAGAAATCTGATTGTGGGCCCCATAGGGAGTTTGACCTGGGCGCTCAATGACTGAAGGCTTTCTCATTCTCCTTCTTGAAGATCGAATCAAGTGGATTGTATTCTTTGAAGTCTACATAGGGAGTTTGACAAGTGGGGTTTTATCTCCGGGAGCAAAAAGGCTCCTCCGGAAGATGATCCATCATATGAAAAGTGGATGCAAGAAAATTATACTGTTATTGGGTGGCTTGAACTCAATGCAACCACAGATTAGTCAGCACTATTCGTGGATGAATTCAGCAAAGGAAAGTGTTGCTGAAACCTATTCCCAAAAATTAAATGTGGACAGAGCTTACAAGTTGAGAAGTGATGTGAAGAATTTGAGACAGGGGGAGAAACTATTAGCTATATACTTCTCAACACTAAAGTCTTTATGGCAAGAAATAGATTTGATAGAAGCTGTAACCTGGGACACCACTAATGATGCTGAGACCTACAGAAAACTGGTTGAGAGAAACAGGGTGTTTGAGTTCTTGACAGGACAAAATCCAGAGTATGATTTTACTAAACAAAATATTTTATCCAAGGATGGTGTCTCACTGTCTCAAGCATATGCCTTGGTAATTAGTGAAGAAAGCAGAAGACTTGTTCAGGTTCAAGGGGCTGGTCTAAATGATCACTTTGCTAATATGGGAGTGAAACCCAAGGGGGTTGCAGGGACTCCAAGTAGCTCAGGGAGGAAAGAGATTGTCTGTGAGTACTGTAAAAAGYCAAAACACACTAAAGACAAGTGCTGGAAATTGCATCCTGAGCTCCTACCACTTCGGTTTCAGAAGAAGCCTAATAATAAAAGGGCAGGGAGTGCTAATGTTGCTACTGGTCTAGATAGTGACAGATACCAAACTGACGAGATGACGACTAGTGTGTAGTTAACAGCTATGAAGGCAAAATATGAGAAGTTTGGGAGGATGATCAGTAGTCACCTAGAGGGTGTGACCTCTTCTTTCAACCCTTCAGAAAATTCAACCTCTTCTGCATTTGCTCATTCAGGTATACGGGCTTCTGCCAATCATGCAACCATTTCAGGTAATCGTAGGATCAGTAGTCATATGACCAGCCTTTCTACTTTGTTTGTTTCATATGATTTTACTTCCTGGACGTGACAAAATCACTCTAGCCGATGGCTCTCTTGCCCCTATCTCCGGCAAGGAAACTATCAAGGCTACAGACTCCTTGGTTCTTCCTTCTGCTCTTCTTGTACCTAGACTAAATACAAACTTGTTATCTGTAAGTAGCCTAACTAAGTCATTAAACTGTTGTGTAACCTTCTTCCCTTCCTACTATGTTTTTCAGGATTTGGAGTCTCAGAAGGTGATTGGGAGTGGTCGTAAGACGAATGGAATATACCTGCTAGATACTCCTGGACAGTGCCATGAACAACC
>NW_010729169.1:1790715-1898966 GCF_000365185.1 Nelumbo nucifera
GTCATTTTCGTTTGGGTCATCTTTCTTTTTTTGCATTAAGTCATTTATTCTCAGAACTGTTTAAGGGAATTAGTTTGTCCAGACTTCATTGTGAGTCTTGTGAACTGTCAAAACATTGTAGAAACAGTTATCCTTTGAGTAATAAAAGATCTTCTCCTTTTAATATTGTGCACTCTGATGTGTGGGGGCCTTACCACTTACCCTCTATGGGTGCCTACAAATATTTTATCTTGTTCATTGATGACTTTTCTCAGTTCACTTGGATATTTTTGATGAAGTGCCGTGATGAAGTTCCAAGACTTGTGAGGCCATTCCATGAATTTGTCCTAACCCAGTTTGATACCAGAATTAAAAATTTCAGATCCGACAATGCAAAAGAATATTTTGAGAAAAACTTGACCTGCTATCTCACTGATTTAGGGGTTATTCATCAAAGCTCCTGTGTTAGGACCCCAGAATAGAATGGAGTTGCTGAAAGAAAAAAAATAGACATTGTTGAAGTTGCAAGAAGTATTCTATTTGCCTCACATGTCCCTACAAACTTTTGGGGTGATGCTGTTCTCACTGCTACCTACCTTATAAACCATATGCCATCCAGGGTTTTAGGGTTTAAGTCTCCTTTTAGTCTTCTTCATCCGGACAATGATCTTTTTCCTATTCCTCTTCGTGTCTTTGGCTGCACCTGTTATGTACATGTCCCAAGTGTCCAAAGACATAAATTTGAACCAAAAGCCCACAAGTGTATCTTCCTTGGTTATTCCCCCACACAGAAGGGTTACTATTGTTTTGATCCGGAGACTGGCACTCGGTATGTCTCAATAGATGTCACCTTTGATGAGCTTTATTCCTTTTATGGTTCTTTTCTAGAGAGACATTGTCCAAAGGGGGAGGATTTGTCACAGGTGTTTGCTCTTTCTCTTCCTGTCCCAGTTGAGTCTTTTGTTGAGTTTCTTCCTCCTTCAAATGAATCAAGGGAGGATCAATCACTTCACTCTCATTCCAGTGTTCCTATTCCTCCTCCTTCACCTCCTCTCCCTCTTTTTAATCCTAGGTTGTATCAACGGCAAAGAACTAGAAATGAGCAGGTTTTTTCCCCTACAACACATGAGCCTCATGCACTTCCAGTTACAGATGAGACAACAGGTACTGTTACAGCCCCTTTGGACCCATCATTCCCAGACCTTGATATTCTCATTGCTATTAGGAAAGGACAAAGGAAGTGTACTGCACATTGCATTTCCAAACACCTTTCTTATAGTTTGCTCTCTCCTTCATATTTTGCCTACCTTTCTTCTGTTGCTTCTAACCCAATTCTCAGGTCTGCGTCAGAAGCTCTTAATATTCCAGAATGGAGGGATGCTATGAGAACAGAAATTAATGCCCTGTACAAGAATGACACTTGGGAAGTGGTTGGTTTGCCTGAAGGGAAGGGTCTAGTAGGCTGTAAGTGGGTCTTTACTATCAAATATCATGCTGATGGCACCATTGAAAGGTACAAGGTTAGGCTGGTTGCAAAAGGCTATACACAGACATATGGGATTGATTATCTGGAAATATTTGCCCATGTTGCCAAGATGACTTCTGTGAGAGTTCTACTATCTTTGGCTGCACACTCAGACTGGCCACTTTATCATCTGGATGTAAAAAATGCATTTCTGAATGGAGAATTACATGAGGAGGTCTATATGTCTCTTCCTCCAGGGATGTATGAAACATATATGAAAGGAAAGGTTTGTAGGCTGAAGAAATCTCTTTATGGACTCAAACAGTCCCCTAGAGCATGGTTTGAAAGGTTTAGGGCTGCCTTTGTTAGCTTTGGCTATATATAGACACAGTCTGGTCATACCCTCTTTGTGAAGAGGAGAGGATCCTTGGCCGTTTACCTGATTGTGTATGTTGATGATATTGTTGTGACTGGTAATGATGTCTCAGGAATCAATGATCTCAAATCTTTTCTTCATACAGAGTTTGAAATCAAAGATCTAGGGGAATTGAGATACTTTCTTGGCATAGAAGTTGCTAGATCCAAGGATGGGATCCTTATCTCTCAGAAGAAGTATGTTCTTGATTTGCTCTCTGAAACAGGGAAGATGGGTGCTAGACCAATTGCTACTCCTATCGATATGAGCCATAAACTTTCTGATTCAGATGGAATATTGTTAGAAGATAAGGGAGTCTTCCAGAGACTACTTGGAAAACTTCTTTATCCATGCATGACTCGGCTAGACATTGCATACGCTGTCAGTTGCATCGGTCAGTTCATGCATGCTCCCAGGGATACTCATATGGCAGCAACAGAGCGGATTCTGTGTTATTTGAAGGGCTCCCCTGGAAAGGGAATTCTATTTGCCAAGCATGGTCATATGAAACTTGAAGCCTACACAGATGCTGACTGGGTTGGAAACATTGATGACAGAAGATCTACCTCTGGGTACTGTAGCTTGGTGGTAGGTAATATTGTCTCTTGGAGAAGCAAGAAACAATCAGTTATTGTTCGATCTTCAGCCAAAGCAGAATACAGAGCCATGGCTCATGGAGTTTCTGAACTATTGTGGCTTAAATCCTTGATGGAGGAACTGGGTATTGAGCATGATAAGACAATGATGTTATACTGTGATAATCAGGCCGCCATCAACATTGCTCACAAGCCAAATCGGTGTGAGACCCTCGCTTCTATGGGAAAATCAATACTTTGGAAAACTTACAGAAAAAGAGACCCTCGCTTTGTCTTTCCCAAAATTGGTGTTCCTTGTGTAAGGCCGAGAATGAGGACTGTTTCCATTTGATGATCTCCTGTTCCTTTGCTACAGCTATATGGAGGTGGAGCCTTTGTTTATTTGGAGGTAGGTGGTCTATGCCTTCTGATTTAAGCTTGTTATTCAACCCATCTGTCTTTGTTTGGCACACTAGAAGAGGTAAGGTCATGTGGAAATGTGTYAGGGCAGCCACTCTGTGGACTCTTTGGGAGGAAAGGAATGCAAGAATTTTCTTAGAGAAGGAAAGAGGGTTAGATGAAATGAAGGATTGCATCCTAACAAGAGCAATCCATTGACTGATAACTGTGGATATCTTTGATGACTTGTGAAGGAATTGGCTAGTAATGGCTAACACTTCAACAAAGAAGGATAGAATTCTGTCAGAATGGATGCCTTTGGAAGGACATCAACATAATTTCCCTATTCTCAGGACCGGTGGGAGTGGGGGATTCCACAAGGGCATAAATCCTTGCTGTAGTACAAGGAATTCAGATCGCCAACCAGCTTGGGGTGGAGCATCTCCTAGTTGAAGGGTACTCTCAGGTGGTAAATAGGTGGCTCCTAAACTTGGATACCACCATATGGGGCTACAAAGATCTCATAAAAAAAGTAAAGTGGTTAACCAACAATATGAGAGTTGAGGTAAAATGGGTTAKTWGGTCTGCTAATTCTTTGGYTGATGCTTTAGCCAAACAGGGGGTTTCTAGGGAAGATCTTTTTTGTGCTTCTAGGTAAGTTGTTATTAATTTGGAAATCTGTACTTAACTAGCCCGGAGAGGTTGCAACATGTGCCTTTCCTTGGGGACTTTGTACTATTGTTGTTGATTAATAAAATTATTTCAATTATAAAAAAAAACATTGCTCAAAACCCAATGCAACATGACAGAACTAAGCATATTGAAGTTGACCGACACTTCATTCGAGAAAGAGTGGCTTCTGGAGAAGTGTGCCTACCTTTCATCAACTCTGAAGGACAGTTAGCAGATTTCCTCACCAAGGGCATTCCCAAGGCTAAACTTCAGCATGATACTGGCAAGCTTGGCATGATTGACATCTTTGCTCAGACACTTCATTCGAGAAAGAGTGGCTTCTGGAGAAGTGTGCCTACCTTTCATCAACTCTGAAGGACAATTAGCAGATTTCCTCACCAAGGGCATTCCCAAGGCTAAACTTCAGCATGATACTGGCAAGCTTGGCATGATTGACATCTATGCTCAACTTGAGGGGGAGTGTAGAGAAGATGGGCCGAATGGCCCATAGGCTGTTTATTCTTTGCTGTAATGGGCCTTCATCTGGGCTTATTCTTTCTTATGTTATGTCTTTTTTAATTTTCTGCCCAATTAAGGGCTTCTCTGTAAATTACCAAAGTTTAACTTAATAAAATAGAATTAAGGGTGTAAGAGAAGAGATTATGTTCGAAAATCTCTCTCTCTGAACCCAAGTTGCCGCCACCTTCTTCTTCATCTTCTCTCCTCTTGAACTCTGATTTCTGCTACTTTCTTTTGATTTTTTGCATATTTCTAAATAGTCATTTCTTCTCAAATGCTGTTTTTCTTCTGCTATGAAAGTGAGTTGACCCATCTTGGCCCTTTTAGGTATTAATGAATACATAAGGTTTATAATCATTGGAATATGATGTCTACCGACCCTCTAAACTTGGATGTCTATGTGGCAAATTCCCACTTTATTGTCTTTCTTTTAATTGCCGAAGACATTGCCTTATCTGAACGTGTACTTCAGTGTTTGCTCCAAACGGTTTTGAACACTCAAATGGTAATGCTCAAATGCAGGAAGGAGTTCTTCAGATGGTAACACTCACATGGAATTTGAAGCAAAATCTGCTAGGGATGGGGCATGGTTAGTATTTTCTAATATCCAAGTGCTGATTCTATGCTGCATGAATATATCATTGGTGATGGTCCTCTTATCTTTATCTGATTCTTGTCTTCACTTGTCAGGTATGATGTTGCGACCTTTATTTCACATAGAATGTTTGAAACAGGTGATCCGGTAATGTTCGGAAATGCATAACTTCCCAAGAATAATTTGTTGAATAGGAAATATCAGAAGAATTATCTAAAAAAGGAAAGATTGGAAGTAGCTAGTGTCAAAATGTGTTTACTTGTACATTCACTTATAAGTTGGTTTTAGTCATGTTATGCAAATTTTATTTCTTTCAACCAATTTAGTTTTTTATTTGATCTTTGGACGAGGAAAACTAAGCTTGTTTTATAATTGCTTGAATATCCACTATTACATATGGCTCCCACTAATATAATTTCCCTGTCAGTGGTACGATAAAAGGCTTATTGGAGGACAAATTGATAAAATTCAAAAGAAAAGGCACTTTTTGGTATCATAGAAACAAGTGTATAGAAAATCATACGAGTACTTGTATTCCTCAGTAAGCAATTAAAAAATTGAGTTTTTTAAACACCCACTAATGCTTCTTAGTAAGATCATAAATTTTAATACCTAAATACTGCTCAGTTAAGCAATCTCATACATAACCTAAACTATTCAGTATCCGCTGAGTAGCCTTCCAAAGATGTATTGACACATGTAGCCTATGGGGAATTATACTTGACCATCCAGTGGTCCAACCTAGGGATTTATGTGAAAGCTTGCACTATATATTTATAAGATGTATTGACACATGTAGCCTATGGGGAATTATATTTGACCATCTAGTGGTCCAACCTAGGGATTTATGTGAAAGCTTGCACTATATATTTATAAGATTATTACCTGTGATTTTTCTTATAGCCAATATAAATTATAAGTGGGTCAAGGATATAGTTAGTGTAATGCTAACTATATTAATAAAAAAAATTAATCTTTTGATAAAGAAAAGGATATAGTTAGTAAGATCATAAATTTTAACGCCTAAATAATGCTCAGTTAAGCAATCTCATACATAACCTAAACTATTCAGTATTCACTGAGTAGCCTTCCAAAGATGTATCGACACATGTAGCCTATGAGGAATTATACTTGATCATCCAGTGGTCCAACCTAGAGATTTATGTGAAAGCTTGCACTATATATTTATAAGATTATTACCTGTGAATTTTCTTATAGCCAATATAAATTATAAATGGGTCAAGGATATAGTTGGTGCAATGCCAACTATATTGATCAAAACAAGATACAGTTAGTGCATTGCTAATTGAGTCTATGTTGAATAGACTTTTTTTCTAGGTATGTACTTCAAATGGTGCTCCCACCTTTTTTTTAATTAACGACGGGGAGTATAATATTGAAATATTACAAAAAAGGGGGAAACCCCAAAATGATAAAAGATGTTTATATGTTAAGCTGGGAGAAACCATGTACAACCATATACATGCATATTGAAAGGACAACTAAAAGCCATATCTTACCATTGATCTACACTATTATAATTAAATCCTTCAAGATGCTTCAATATCAGAGAGTAGAGACCCAATGTTCTTTTATGCTATATGGTTATGAGGAGCTATCATTCCATTCCATCCACTAGGTCTAGATTTTTTTCCTAGAACATTGCAATAAATAGAAAATGAAAGTGGGCTTTTGATTCTTATTTCATGCCTTTTTTATCTATGCATCTCATTCTTTCATGGATCTTACTGGTAATTTCAGGAAGTTCGAGTTCGCTTTGCAGGGTTTGGAGCAGAGGAGGATGAGTGGGTTAACGTGCGCAGGAATGTGAGGCAACGATCTCTCCCATGTGAAGCATCAGAGTGTGTTGCAGTACTTCCTGGAGACCTCATACTTTGTTTTCAGGTGAGGTTTCACTCATGACTACACTATTGTAAGATCCTACCAAATGTGAGCACTTTACTCAAGTTCTGGAAATTTTCAGGAAGGTAAAGAACAAGCTCTTTACTTTGATGCTCATGTTCTTGATGCACAAAGACGAAGGCATGATGTAAGAGGATGTCGTTGTAGGTTTCTAGTGCGCTACGATCATGATCAATCTGAGGTATACAAACTGTGATGCTTCTTAATTTGAACTGTCTAATATTATTTAGTTTCCTGTCATGTTTACAAAGTACATTTTCACTGCATTGTTCTTGAGAACTTGAGGAAATACATATCAAATGAACATATGTAATGTAAGAAATGAAAAAATGTCTAAGACTTTCTTGCTTAGTTTAATAAGAATGGCCCATCTTATACATTAGGACTGCTAATTAATGTTATTTGGCATTGCATATTATAAATCCCCGTTTCTTGGATTGCCAAGCTCACTTTTGGGAGTGCTTATTGTTTAAATAAGTGTTTTTTTGGATAAATATTAATAAGCGCTTATTAAATAAGGAGCTTATAAGTGTTTGATGAAAAAGTGTTTCTTTTAAACAGGCTAGTATAAGTATTTTGATAATTAGGTGGCAACCAAGATGGGCCAGAAACACAATAAGCGCTTTTCCAGTAAGCACTTGTGAAAAACCATAATTTTGGGCTTCTTCAAAATGGACTTATTCTCTTGAAAAAACACTTATTGGTAAAACAAGTGCTTATTTTACCAAACGCTCATAACTGCTTTTTTGTGTGGACCCAGCCTAAAATAAGTGCTTAAAAATAAGCACTCCTAAACATCGGTTAATATAAATTGCAGCTTTTTTGTTCCTTCTCTTTGCCTCTTTTTCTTGTTTCCTGTTAAGTAGATAAAGGTGGTTGTAGTCAACGTTTTTGAACTTCCGTTGACCCGGACGGTCAGACCATTCGGCCCTGGAACCGTCCAGGAAACCAGTTCCGTTTTACCCCAAACCTGGAATCTGGTAAAAAACCGTAGAAAAAGTCAACAAACCGTTGACCTGGGTGGTCGAACCGTCGACCCATTCAACAGTTTTGACCGTCTTTTTATTTTTTAGTTTTTTTAATTTTACTGTCAGAACGGGCCGTCTGTTCAAACCGGACGGTCGGACCATCGACCCGGAAACCGGTGGGCAGAACAATTCCGTTTCCGGGTCGTTTTTTAAAACGTTGGTTGGAGTTTGAACTCATCAGTTCATCTTTTAGTTTACAACTGATGCAAGAATTAATGGATTAGTTGGACTGGTGTATGCTCGAGATAATGATACATCAATCTTTGATCTCATCATAATCTTAATGCCCTTAGTTCTCTTGTGCTGCAGAAAAATCAAAATCAAAGTGATTGTTCATTTGATGCTTTTTCTGCGTTAGTGCTGAACATACTTCTACTAACCTCAATTCTTCTTTTTTTTTTTTAAATTTTGTGGGGTAAAGTAATCGGTACCCCTTACCCCAAACCCTTAGATCCCAACCCAGGCGAAGGCAGGACTTGATCCCAGGTGTCTGCTACAACCAGCTAGAGACTTCACTATCAGGCTAGCTGGCACCTTCACCTCAATTCTCTAAGTTCATTACTAACATTATTTTGTCTAATTACAATTGCAGGAAATTGTGCCACTTAGAAAGGTTTGCCGCCGGCCAGAAACTGATTATAGGTTGCAACAACTCCATGCTATGAAGGAGTCTGCGTCAGCTGATCTGCGGAATGTTGGAAAAGATCCTTCTCTTGTCAGCACGTCTAGGGATATCAACTCAGCAGCTCAGCTGGCACGAAAACAGCGTAAACCGGAGGAGAACACAGATGAAATGGTTGCAGCAACTCTTTCTCAAGCCAAAGATCCTGTAACCACAAATGCCATAACTATGGATATAAAGAAGTCTCAAAATGGTCCAGAGAATATTGTGGGAACTTCTGATATTCCTATGGGTGATGCTACAACTACTGTGGCAACAGTGGCTAGCACTGGCACAGGTACTGGGCCTGCAGGCCCCTGTTCAGGCACTATTGAGAAAATACAAGAAGGAAGATAGGGGCGAAATAGGTCTTTTCCCATTCTTCCAATTTTTTGTTTTTTGGTCCATTGGGCTCCAAATGTATATTTTGAAACAAGAATGTTGGCTAGAGAGGTGGATGCACGTTCTGACTGTAAATGATGGTAATTTCATTGCAATGGTCATATATTGATCTTTTTGTTCTAAACGCCTACTTCTACACAACATTGTCATTTTCTAAATTTCTATTCGTAGGAAGACGATTAACTACTTAACTAGCTGTATTTTATTTATTTTTTGACAAGTCAAAAGATTGTTCTGGGACACAGGACCTGTGACCTACTATACTACTAATCCGTCTGGAATCTGATCATACTGATTTTGTAGGCCGGATTAAATCCAAATGGTTGAATCTTCGGAAAAGTTTCTTAAAATAGTGTTGTCTTTTATTTCGTTTCAAGGTTAAATCAAATTACAAAGAAACTAAATATGGAAAATTTATAAAGAAATGGGTGACATTGCTTCAATGCCCAAATGGCTATCATGTCAGCCACCTGCAGAAGGTTGTGGAAAATGGATGTTGATGCCGCTAACCCCAAACCATTGCAAGTGTTGGTATCGTCATCTGCAACTGATCCTGTAGCTTCTTTACGGGCTCTGCTATTAATTTGAAAAAGGGAGATCCTGAACTGGTTCAAGCAGTTGCTTTCACCAAAGGTTTGAAGTTTGCTTTTGAGTTGAGCATTTCTTCTATAAAACTCTTGAGGGAGATGTGAAGATGGTTCATTTCCTGTTGGGTATCAACTCTGCTATCCCTAGGCATATCTACTGCTTTATTGGCTAACAGAAGGTTTAAAGTATTGATACTGGCTGATACGTTGGTAGGGCGTATCGGCCCTATTTTAAATTTTCACTTTTTTTTTTCCAATTTTAGTTCAGAGGGTCCGGTTTAAGTCCTGACTACCCGCTGAACCAGGCCCTGATCGATACAACCCTTGCAGGGATGTAATGGGAGGGCCCAATATGATATATATCAGCTGATACATAACGATTTTTTGAACCTTTACTACTTACTATTACTAAATTTGCTTGTATGATCCGTGCATATTCAAGGTGTTTTTAGCTACATTGCATCTGATGGTTCGCAATGTGTCATCAACGAAGATTATTAGGGAACGAGTTGGGATTAGCTGAATTTGATAGCTGTTTTTCAGGCTGTGGGACCAACCCATTTTGTTCCACACCAGTTATAAATACAAATGAGAAACAGAACGATTGTGGGCTGCAATGCAACATGCGCACTTTATGGGTGATGTAGAGCAAAATGATTGATCCCACAACCAATAAATCAGGTGATAATTATAATTAGATGTAATCCGTTGATTAATTTTGAGAAGAAAATATATCGGGTCTGTGGTTAGGACTTAGGAGAGAGGGGCTATCAGTGGTTTTGGGGTCTCAATAACTTGAAAACCATCCAAGAGTGTGAATTTTAGGGTACCATGTATGTTTCAGTTTCAGTTTCAGTTTCAGTTTCAGACATTGAAGGGGTCTCCCACTAGAAGGTTCAATTAACCAACCATGTGTTTAATTTTACCCTATTGTTGCATGAAGATAGATAAAAGAACTGATGCTAAATGCTAATAGATAGTTTTGAATTGCTTTAGAGTTGATCCCCAAATCATATGGTTATATGCTAATTGATTGTTCTGGTTTTTGCACAAATAATTGCCAGGTTTTACCATCTAGTGGTGGGTCTAAGTTATTGGGGGTCCTAGCACCTGAACGATATTCATGATGATGATCCTCTTTATGACAAAATATGTACCAAAAGTTCAAAGTTTTTTGTTCTTTGAAACTTTTCAGTAATTAGTGGTGGCCCTGGTTTGCTCAATGAGAGTAGCTATCCTTTTGCTTTTGTACGAGTTACATGGGTGGACCACTGGGTCATGATGATGTTCTTGAAAAAGGCTTAGCCATGTTCAAAGGGGGAGGGACAGTCAGAGAGAGAGAGATGCAATTGCATGTTCTTAGTTTCTTAGTGAATTATGTTGCACAATGAAAAGTTTCTGTTAAAGTTCAGAAAGCTCAACATGCAAAGCATTCATATATTGGTAAACAATCACGTGTTTGTGTTGATTTTTTTATGTGTAATTGCTTTGGTAGGAATTGTTCATGGTGAGCCTCAATCCACTGAGAGAGTGTAGTGTACTTGACCAATGCACTAAAAACACTGTCAATATTGTAAGGGAAAATTTCTGATTAGTACCTTGTATTTTGTGCCTAATGATGTTTTGGTTCTTGAACTTTAAAATGCAACAATTCAATACCTGAATTTTTAAAATGTATCAATTCAGTATCTGCCGTTAATTAGCTGTTAACCAACCATTAAGTGACATTTGAAAAGGATAGAAATGCCCTTCAAGTGTCCTCTAATTTTAATTTCTTTATAAATCATCTAAATGTTGACAACATATTAATAGCCTCAAATCTTTGTCTCTTCTATTCAAGAAAAGTTGGGGTCATGTATCAATGGGCATTCTGGTGACCCAAACTTTTTTAAATAGAAGAGGCAATGATTTGGGACTGTTAATTTTTTGTTAATGTTTAGATGGTTGATAAAAAAATTAGATAGCATTCAAGGGCATTTGTGTCTTTTTCAAACACCGCTTAACGATTGATTAATAGTTGGTTAACGGTAGATACTAAATTGACACGTTTTGAAAATTCGGATACTAAATTATTGCATTTTAAAATTGGGAGACCAAAATGTCACTAGACACAAAAGTACAAGGTACTAATCAAGAATTTTCCCATATTGTGATAGTCAAACCCAAGTCATTTAACCTTAAGGATCAAGTGATAGAGAAATGAAAATTGGTTTCAGACCCTTTTCACAGACCTCTAGCCCTAGACCCGCCCACCTCCCATGTTTGTTTTGCAGTTTTGATGCCTTTGGTTCTCATCATCTTTACTAGGTTTCTGTCATTTCTATATGATCAATTGTGGAATGTCTGAAAAAAAACCATCTTCAAGCATTCATGATCTGCTACTCGCACTAATAGAGGCTATGTAACCAATCACGAGTGAACACATTAATGTTCTGTACACATATACACATGGGAATGTTGCTGTGTTCGCTATGTGATTGGTTATGTACCAGCCTATAAATGGTGGTGCGACCCAAATTTGAATACGAGTTCTTCTTCAAGAGCTCTGGGCTTAGGAATGGCAATTTTTCCCATTCCCGATGGGGACCCGACTTCCCCGACCCAATGGGGTCAGGGATGGGGATTGAGGTCCCCACCCCGACCCCGACCCTGATTATGTATATATATTATATTATATATATATATATATATATATATATCAAAACATATTTAAAAATTGTTTATAATTTAAAATTTTTATTTATTTTAAATAAATTTATTTTTCAAATAAATACTGTTATCTAAAAAAATTTGGGGGATTCGGATCCCTGTGGGGAACCCATCCCCATTGGGGATCGGGATGGAGGACAAATTTTATCCCCGGCGAGGATCGGGGATAAGGACAAAAAATATGATCCCCGCCCTGAACCCGCCTCATTGCCATTCCTATCTGGGCCATGCAACCCAAAATTGAATTGCATAATCTCAAAAGGGTTCTTCTATGTGTTCTTAGATCTCCAATGAGTCAAAAAGTCAAAACGATTAGCTGATTTCTAATCTATAATTGGTGGTCCTCTTTCTACTCTTGGTGGCCTAAGATTTGAATATGAGGCCTAATTAGTGGTCTCAGTCCATTCAAATGTATTAGTCTATGAATTAACTGTACATTCTTCTTCTATTGAACCATGAAATAAGCATGGAAAAGGTTCAACCCTCTATTGATGAGAAGAGTTGAAGATGGTGCAACATCGAATCCTGTTACGTTAYTTCGAATGGAATCTTAGCCCGCCTCACTTGACTGAGCATAAGCGAAGTCRAGGGATTTCCTTCTAACTAGTGGCTGAGAGTAAGCAAGCTACCTTCTCTTTCATTGAACAGATTTGTGGTTGAGTCATTAACATGCTCTGGGTCGGGAATCTTTGCTCTTCTCTTTTGCATTTCCGCTGCCTGCGTTCTTCTTCGTGTCCGTCCGTATCGCAAAGCTGGTCGACGCCAGCTGTAATGGTTGAAAATAGGGGACCAACCAAGACCCCTTAATAAAGCTTTGTTCGATGACCCTGCTATGCAATCCAATGTTGCACATCACCCAAACTTCTCTGACAACCATGGTGTGGAGGTTTTTAGGCTATAACCAACTCCAAAAAGGGATGTGGCTGTGATTGTGATTGTGTAGGTAGACATGGACCAGAGGAGTCTACAGTTGCGCAAATTTTAGCAGCAACATTTTTCATTTGTATTCTATTATCACATTCAACAATAGATATGGCATTAAACAGAATGAAACCGTGAATCAAAATTCATGTAGCCAGCCCCCAGGCTGCTTGGATGATGATGCTATAATGTATGAATCACTTCTTCTGATCTTGATAATTTTTTTTCTTTTTCTTCAATCAATGTTTCAAGGTTCTAAATGTGTATTAAGCATATTGGTTTTGGTTCGTTCACATTCACAAAGAATTTACTATGTATACATCACTTTTCACTGACAATCATGTCAAAGTTTAATTTAGATGAAACTGGTTTTTGCTGTTGAGGGGAGGCCGGAGGCATCAGGCATCTACTCCAGGGTCCGACCAATAATGGCCTTTTATCAACTTATGCTGGCCTTAATAGGAGCAATGATAAAAGGTTTGGAGGCATCTGGTAAGTATTTTGGACCATTGGTTTGGATTTAATGTCCGGACTGTCCTGGTTTTAATTTAGATTGATTCCAATCTAAGCCTGGTCCTTTGACAAATGTATTCTCAATGGATCAGATATTGTGGTTCAATCCGACCCAATCAATATAAATCTATTGCGGATGGACCAAGTCCAATCCAATTCAATAAATACTTTGGACCATTAAGTTTGGACGGGTCCAATTCAAATGTCTTATTGGTCTGTCAAATTCATCCAAATTGGTTTTGATTTGGATGGGGTCCAACCCACAACTGGTCCATTGATACCCCTAGATACGGTTAGTAGGGGTGTTCGAATTCGGGTGATAAATTGAAAATCGAATTGAACCAAACTGAATAAGCTAATTCAGTTTGGTTAATTTGGGTATCGGTTCGGTTCGGTTTTTATTTTTTAAAAAAATCAGTTTTTTGTTTCAGTTTGGTTTGATTGAAATTTTCAACCAAATCAAACTGAAAAACGAGTTAATGCTGTTATTTAATTAAGTATATTAAATATAAATCTTTTATTTAATACTTTATGCTAATTAATTATTATATTTCCCAATGAACAATTTGTAAATTCCTCATTGGGCTTTAGGCCCATTCTAACTTTTAATTAATAACAATTAATTAAAATCTAGACTCAATATTAATTGTTCATTAGTCATTAATTTTTCATTAATCATTAATTATTTTTGAAAATTGCCAATTCGCTAATTCCCCATTCGCATAGGGCTTTGGGCCTATTCTAGCTTTTAATTAATAATAGCTAATTAATTAAAACCGTTGGGCTATGGGGTCATTCTAATTTTTAATTAATAATGGTTAACTAATTAAGACCATTGGATTTTGAAACCATTTTAACTTTTAATTAATAACACTTATTAAACACTTATCATTTATGTGAAATTAGGGCCCAACTGAATAAAAAATCGAACCAAATTTAATTAGGGTCAGTTCGATTCTAAAATATAGTTCGATTCGGTTCAGTTAGAGGAAATGGTAAAACCAAATAATCGATTACGTCCTTAATTTAAACCGAACCAAAGTGATTGTACACCCCTTAGAGTTAGTTCACCTGCTTATATCCTTTATTTCATAAGTTTGAAGCCTTGCTTACATCTATCAAATTCAAAACTGAAGTTAACAAGAAAATTAATCACTTGCAATCAAATGAAGGGGTGAATATTAAAGTTAAGTTCTACTTGTAAAATAGTTGGCATTATTCATATATTTTCCTGTCCCTATGCTCAAGGTTAAAAATTGTAGGTATCAGCTTTGTTTTTTAAATTAGGCAAAAGATTAAAAGAATTAGCAGAATATGATTCAATATATAATTCATTTTCCCATCGAATATCATTTTTCAATGAAATCATTCACGGGAATCACTCATTATAATTACCATATACATTTATAAACTCTAAACTCATTGTAATCCAATGAATCAAATTGTTTAGATTCATATAAATCCTAATAGGGCTCAAACTAATATTATCATTGGTTCTAAAATTTTAAATATAAACAAACTATAATTAGACAAATCAAACCCTATCATTGGATTCATGGAAAATTTTTAAAACAATGTAAACACCCCTACTGTCCAAAAATATAAAAATACATAAAAATTTCCAATTTTGGCTCTCAGCTCCTGCATCGATCACTGGATACTTCATATTGTAACGAATAAGGAGATGCTGCTGATGCACAGCTGTAATGTGATGTGTGCAGAGCTTATGGTTAACAGATCCAGACTCTCATCAGTTGGGATGTGATAAGCAATGAACCCCCCAGTAGATTCATGTGTCTTCTAGCCACAGCCCAAAACTTTGCCTTAACCAACATCCTGTCAGGGGTTAAACAGGAAGTTGTATGATCAATTTATTGTTTTGTGCACAGAAGATTTGCCTTTACCAGGAGTGAAACCAAGGAAGTGATAAATGGACTGTATTGCATTAACCCTGGTGGGGCCATAACATCTACATAAGTGGAATGATCAATTCAACCAGTTGAGAAACATGTCATGTTACTGTTACTCACTGGAGAAGAAGGTACATCCAGTATGGGCCCCATAGTTCTTTTATGTCAAAATTGATCATGGTAGAGATTCTTCAGTTCCATTTGAACACACAATGACATTTCACAGGAGCAGTTAAAGAATCTTAATGACATACATTTGTTTGGATTGAGAATTAGGACATACATGTTTTATTACCTTAGGAGTCTGTGTGCAATCACATTCAGGCTTCATAGGGCCACCCAAAATAGCCCACTTCCTTTTGAAATAATGAAACAAAAGTAAAAAAGAAATGGTCCATTGAATTATTAAAGGTGAACTCGTTAGGCCCATTAGGTTTCTTATTTTATTGACAATTTATATCTAGTCTAATCTAAAAGTAGGGTTTTTATCATCATCAAGAGAATTGCATCTTAAAGACAATATGTTGTGAGCTTCATTTGAAATTAATTTCATAAATTATAGGTGTAAAAATGGGTTGGGGTCTGCTACAAACAAGACGTATACAACAGGCTACATAACCCAATCTTGATCGTCCATCAAATAACCTAGTACTATGCTAATAGGGGTGCAACTTAATTGGGTTGGGTGGAAATTTGATAAATTTTCAATGGGCCCGAACCCTAATCCGAATCCGATGCAGTTGAAACCAACATGGTACTGTGGTGATGAAGTGCACCACAGACAAAATACATCAACCCTCACCAACCACATACATGTCATGTTTCTGCATATCTATACGGTTTCTGACTCTGCTGTGTATCGGATCTCTCAACATGCTCTCAACCTCCATAACAAATCTTTCCAAATAATAAGATGGTACCACAATCCCATCCTCTCCATTGCTGTTTCTGAACAGGATTTCCAAACTTGCAATTTGCAACCGAGTCCGATCTCCTGCCCACACAAACTTTGGCCATATCCACACATGAAAAATATCTTATCCTCCTTACATAGGATTATGCAGGGGGAATGATCCCAATTCACGGGAGAGTGTAGGCAGAGTTGTCGTGGACAGAGATCCGGAGTAGTTGCAAGTTGTAACCACCCCTTTGATAGGCACAGGCCCAGCGTATGTGGGTTTCCCCACCCGAAGTCCACATCATCAAACCGGCCCATGTCAGATCTGAAAGAAGGTAGGTCCTCACCATAGTATAGTGGGGTCGGCCCCTGATCACCATCAGATCTGGTAGTGATCTCATGTACTCGTCTGTGACGTCAGATTTTACCTTCCTTATCAATCCCAATGCATACTCTAATGGTAATGGATTCTTACACAACTGATCAGCGGTAGGCAATTGCATTTCCATAGTATCCGGCCGGTAAGGGTAGCCGGAAGCTATTACGTGCATTGACGATGCAAATTACACGGACCTCTTCGTCGGGTCCGGCTGAAATGGCGATGGTGCGGCATTTGAGATAATATCAATGATAGTTACCATCAGTCCTTGGTGATTCCATTATTGGAAATGTTGTCTCATCAGCTTTAAACATATCATCATTCTCATTACCATCAAGTAAGGGAGGATCCTCATCATCGTGCACTATCCAATCTTCCACAACATCAACATGTTCATGCCCAATTGGATCAAGACTTTCAGTTTTTCTTCTACAAATCAATAAATGATACATTAGATGCAATGCAAGCATTAAAAAAAAAGCAATCATGAAACATAAAAGTTAAAACACTTACCCATCCATCACATGCACGTTGCAATGAACATATACTAGGCCATTGAGCATCTGGTGCTCTAACCTATTCCTTTTCTTCGTGGGTATACGTTCAAAAACATTCCAATTGCGTTCACATCCAGATGAGCTACACGTCTGGCTAAGGATCCGTATAGCAATCCTTTTCAAATTTGGAGTGTCACAACCAAATCTCGACCACCATTCACCTATATACAATGAAATAGAGTTAATTTAATTTATAAAATAAAATTGAAAATTGAAATAATAAACATGTTATAAGAAAAAAATATTTATTACCTAGAGATGTTGACTTAAATGTCTTCACTAAGAAAGGTCTTCCAAAATTACTACAACAATTTTCAAAAAGAGTAAACTCTTTGTTCAGGTTTATCTCCACATCATCTGATTTGATTGCAAGCTTTTCAATGACATAAAAAACTGTAGACATAACGGCCGGGGATTTAACTTTTGATTTCGGATCATATTGGAAGGTCGGGTTAAAATAATACCCTGCAAGATGATGCCTCTGACCCATTTGTCTATTCCATCTTCTATGAATAATGTCCATGATTGGGCCATATTCAGCTTTCTTATAATTAAAAAACTTTTTCAGTAATTCTTTTGCCTTCAACATTGCATGATACATATACTCCATTGCAGGCTTAAACTCAGAATTTGCAAGTCTCAATGCACTAACAAGAGGTGATGTGAAACCCACAATCATTTTGCATTGTGCCCAAAATTCAGAATCCAAAACTATTTGTATTATTTTTTTCCCCTTTGCATCTTTTGCATACCTAGAATCAATAAAACTTCGATCTATCACCAAATTTTGCAAATCATGCATGTGCTTCAAAATGTTATCCAATGCAATGAAATTAGTTGCAAAATGAGTGACTCCAAGACGTATTATCTCAGTTCAAACAGGTCTCTTCCTTAGCATTGAGAGTACAAAAATATGATTGTAGACAAATTTGGTAATTCTAGATGCATGTTGAACCACATTTGCAACATAATCCATTTCCTCAATTTCCTTTAACATCAAGTTTAGACAATGTGCTGCACAAGGTGACCAATATATCCATGGAAATTCTGCTTCCAACAATCTTCCTGTAGCTACATAATTTGCAGCATTGTTAGTGATCACCTGAACAACATTTTCTGCTTTTACCCAATCAATAACTTCCTTAAACAAAAGAAATAAATTCTCTACACTCTTGACTGTTTCAGAAGCATCTACAAACTTTACAAATGTAGTTCCTGTGGGACAATACACTAAAAAATTAATCAATGTTCAGCTACGTGTATCTGTCCAACCGTCAGCCATTACAGTGCAACCATAAGTAGCCCAATAGTAACATTTGCACCTCCTGAATTAAATCCTTCAACAAATTGGTCCTACAATTATGATATGAAGGAGCTTTGTACCCTGGACCAATAGTAACAAGGGCATCCAACATAGGTTGAAAGTATCTTGAACACAAAGAATTCAAGGGAATACAAGCATCACACAACCACTTCATAATAGCATGGTCCACATGATTAATTGCTGCCTTAGATGCCAATACACTCTTAATTCCAGGTTGTGCACCTAGAGTGGTTCGTGGAGCAAAATAGCTAGTTATTAGCCCTGAAGATGCTTTCCCCTTTCCCGATGATGTAGTTGGTCTTTTCAATTGATAGGAATCATGTGTACTAAGTGGATCTATTTCTCTAATCTCAATATCATCATCATTATCATTCCTTCCACAATGTGCTCTAGTGTCAACAAAATTCATTGGTTGCTTTTCACTTCTTTTTTTGTCATTGATTTCATTCAACGATTGATCCATTTTGAACCTTACATCATAGGGTACTTTACGACAAATTGCAATATCACCTTTCCTTTGGGCAAGATGTTGTTTCATCCTATTAATCCCTCCCCCTTTAAAAGTCTTTTGACAATAAAGACATATCATTGACTTTGATCCATTAAGAATGTCAACTTTAAAGGAAACATGCTCCCAAGCAGAATCAGTTTTTCCTCTAACATTTGATGAAATTGACTCTTGTGATGGAGCTGGATCAGATGTATTAGCATTTGGACTTTGAGATTCCATCATCTTAGTTCAATAAAAAAAACCCAACTCAAAAATAAATCCCTTCATACAAAGACAAAATATAAAATTTAAAACATTGCTTTGACTAAAAGAACCAACCAAAATGTAAAATCGCTCCATATAAGCAAAAAATAATTAAGCAAATAATTTACCAAAATGTAAAATCACACCATTAGAAATGAGAGTAAGTTGCTTGCAAAAATTTAAGCAAAACTTTTAAGATTTGATCATCATATGAAAATTAAGAAAAATATGCATATGAAAATTAAAAACAAATTAAGCCAGATTAATTAAACAAAGAACTAAGCATCTGATCATCAAATGAAGTTTGAGGGTTCAGCAAGACATATAATCAACAAGAAACTGATACAAAAATACATGCAACAGTTTTCTGCTAGTAAATCTATCAACTTATCGTCTGTTGCTCCTAATTATAATCTATAAAGTATTCACTAAAAGCCTCTGCCTAGCAAGTCCAAAGCAAAATGATGAACCAAATGAAGAACAAACAGAGGCTGATGAACCAAATGAATCAAAAAAAATCAAAAAATCTCAAAAAAATTATACCTTCACTGTCGAGTGCCGGTAATGGTGGTGTGACAATGGATTCGCAGCCGGTGGACTTGGGCAGTTGGGCTTGGTCGTAGGCAAGTTACTGTTGCAAGCCTGCAAGTGCTGAGTGCCGAGTGGATTCGCTGCCGCTGCAAGCCTGCAAGTTGGGCTTGGGCTCGCCAGTGCAAATGCTGAGTGCTAAGTGTCGTTGTCGAGTGCCGAGTGCCGCTGCAAGCTCACCATCCATGACTGCAAGCTCGCCGTCCACCGCTGCAAGTCGCCACTACAAGTGCTGGATCTTCTCGCCATTGGATCCTGCTACAAGTGCTGGGGTGTGGGTTACTTTTTTCCATTGCAAGCTCGTTGGTCGTCGTCGGTGTGTATCGTTGTCAGATGCTGGAGGTGATGGCCACTGCAGGTGATCGGTCGGTAGGGTGTGAGGGTTGAGAGGAGTGAGGAGGGAACTCGGGAAAATGGGAAATAACCCTAAATCTAAAGGAAAAATCGAATAAGGATCCGAACTAGTTAGGATATAATGGGTATTTTATTTTTTTGTTTTTTTATTTAAAACATTAAAAATAAAAATCTTAACCCGCGAACCACTGCCCGGGTTGAACGGTTTAGCGGTCCGACTGCCCGGGTCAAACGGTTTAGCAGTCCGACTGCCCGGGTCAAACGGTTTAGCAGTCCGACTGCCCGGGTCGAACCGTTTAGCAGTCCGACTGCCTGGGTCAGTGGGTTTTTTTACTTTTCAACGCTTTTTTTTTCAATTTTTCGGTTTCTAGTAAAACCAGACCCGGATGGCTGACTGATTACCGGTTTTTTCAGTCTGACTGTCTAGTCCGGTCCGGTTTTGAAAACCATGTTTTTCACTGCTTGGTACTGTTATTTTCTTCAATGGAAAATTTTAATGGAATAACTAGTATTAATTGATGAAATAATTTTTTTCCAAAAAGAACTTAGATAAAAACGGGAAGGGAAAATTTTCAATAGGTGCTCTGTATTTTAAGCAAGTAGAGTGCCAATTTAGTATCCGAACTTTAAAATGGGATAATTTAGTATCCAAACTTTTAAAATGAGACAATTTAAGGACCTATGGTTAAGTGTCATGGGAAAAGACACAAATGTCTTTCAAGAGTTATTAAATTTTCTAGTGTTATCAAATTTTCTTTATCAATTATCAACAACGTCCTTCTTGTATTTCTCGATTCAAAAATAGAAATTATATTTGATTTCTTTTGCCATGTTTGCCATGAAAATGGTTTTCCATCTGTCGTTCCATTCTCCTCTTGACGAACAAATCAAAGATAAAGAGAAAGAGGATGGAGTTGCTTCCAGAGGGAGCAAACCAGAATCAGTTATGGATGTTAAAATCGCCAACCCTTTTCGTCCTTACTACCATTTGCAGAAGAAGATAAGGAGCTCTCTTTTTGGTCTGCTCTTCTACTTCCCTACCTCCCTATTGTCTCTCGTCCTATTCGTGCCTCTGGCCTACAACAACGCTAGCATTTTCTGTCTACACATCCCTTTTCCGGCGAAAATCTCTACGGAATCTACTAGCTTTACACCTGAATAGCAGTAGGACAAATAGCACGAAAATGGTCTTCTTCGTCTTCCTTATGCTCCTTGTTCATGTATGTTGTCAAGGAGGAAATCCCACCTTCTAAACCGAAGGGACATTTGCCCCCTTTGCAAGAACAGGAGTCTTTAGTTCTTCCATGGAACTCTTCTTCGGCTCAGAGGTCAAGGTGGGACAGAAAGAATGGGCTGATGTTTAAGATTTTGCAGCCTACCACCCTGTCAAGGCAATTTTTGTAAGAGTACACTAGTTCTTTCATGGGTCACATTTGAATTTTTCTTGCAAGGTTCCGTTTTTCATGACTTGGATTTCTACTTTGGAGTCGTTCAAAGCTCAAGCACATTCACAGGGAAAGTTTTTCTGTTCACCTATGGAATAAATAGAGTAGGAAGATGAAGGTTGAAGATGATGAACAATGTTTTCATTTTCTTGAGAAAGTTCAAGGGTAATTTTGACATTTTCAAAAGTCTTAAATTGCACATGAGGTCACGTGATATACATAACCGGTGGTCTACTAGCAGTAAGTACTATATTGTCGCATTTCGAAAGTTCGGGTATTGGATTTTCACATTTTAAAGTTTGGGTACTAAATTGGCACTCGACCTAAAATACAGGGTACCTATCGAGAATTTTCCAAAAAAGAAATAAGTATTTTTATTAATTTATATTTTATTATTAATATTTTGTAAAAGAATTAACAATTTATTAATGTGTCATAGGTCTAATATTAGCTCTTAAAAATCTTATAAGGAAAGCGTTATTTTAATGTTAAACAAGTTTCTTCTTCCTGCTTGTTTCACACCAAAATGGTGTGATTGTACTTCCCTAAAATTGAAAATATTCCATTCTACAAACTAAATGTGGGAATGGAAGAAAATTTGAGAATATTCCTTTTCTTTACTTTCCATTCTACAAATCAAATGGAGCCTAAAGAAGCTTTGGTAGAAAAATGCAGATAAAAATAGAAAAAAACATGTAAATGTAGTGCTATAAAGAGTTTTGGATCAACCTAACAAGCCCAAAAGGGGTCCAATTAACCCTATTACATATAGTCTTGGTCTATATTTATTTTGGGTTAGAAATGGCTTTGTATGTTTCAACTTTCAACCTTATATCTGAATCTCATGGCTTACCTGCGATAAAATATCTAAACTTGTCACTTTATAACGAAAATATAAGTTATTTTGAGAAGAAAGAGCAAGAGAATTTAAGGCAGCTGAAGGAAGTGGTAGATGTACTGTATTGCATTTATTCTGGCGGGGCCTAGCATCTTAAGTGGTATGATCAATTCAACCCATTGGGCATTTGGACCCCATAATGCTCTATACGTCAAAATTGATGAAATGCTTTTCTTAACTTTAAACTTTCGGAGCCAGTGAGAAATCACATTCACATGTTGGGCTTCATGGGGCCACACATAAAATAGTCCACTTTCTTTTTGGAACAAGAGGATAAGGAAATGGTTCTTGTTATTGAATGATTACAAGTGAACTCATTAGGCCCATTAGGTTTCCTTTTTATTGATAATTTCTTTCAATGCTACAAACGTTAAAAGTATTTTTAAAAGTAGTTTTTTTTTTTCTTTTTCAGTAGAGGCATTTTTAAGACAATGTTCTAAGACTGTGTTTTGGCTTGAAGGAAAAAGTAGGAAAAGGAAAAGAAACTTATATACAAAATTTGTATAGGTTTCCTTTCCTTTTCTTACTTTTCCTTGAAACCAAACATAAACTTGAAGTTAATTCCATATAGCCATCATCTATACCCAAGATTTCTGCCAATAGGGTTTAACTTGGATTGTGTTGGATTGGGAGTTTGTTAAATTTTCAATGGGCCTGATGAACTCTAACATGAGCCTGATGTGATGAAATTGTTGTAAGTGGCTGAAAAATTCATAGACCATTTAGATTTTTTTTTCTCTAAAGGGGGCATTTGGTTCGTTAAGATAAATGAATTTTCTACTGATATCAGCTTATCATCAGTTGAAAAGTAAAAGTAGATACGATTGTTCATATGTAAAGTAGCTTTAATAAGTAAACAAAAGCAACATAATCTGATCATTGATCCAATTTGGTCCCAGTCTGGTCCGGTGTTTGCCCAATTAAAAAAAAAAAAATGAAAAGGGATGTGGAAAAATCAAAATGAAGAGAAAATTGTGGACTCAAATGAGTGGAATTATCATCTCGATCATCACGTGTATCATATGATCCAGCTCAAAACTATACAACATAAAGCCTGTTATAATTCATAAAAACGAGCTAGGGGGAATAAGTCCTTGTCTAGCCAGTTCACACTCTCAAAGGACAAAGCTAGCTTCATTTTCATCATGCTGACTTGCTAGCACACAAAGATTAACACACCGACAAGGCGACAACCACACCATTACATGATCCTGTGGTGATGAGGTGCACCAGAGGATATACATCACCCCTCATCCACCATCCATATCCATGTCATGCTTCTGCAGATACTACACTATTCCTGTTCAGATGGCTGATGTAATGAAGGTGGAGGTCTGGATATGTGGTTGCTGTATTGGATCCCTCAGCATACTCTGAAGCTCCCAAACAAACCTTTCCATGGCAGGCCCAGGCAAGCAGATGGGTAGCACAATCCCATCCTCTCCTTTGCTGTTTCTGAATGGGATGTAGAAGCTTGCAACCCCAGGAATGGCCCCTACACCCCCCTTGGCGGGCCCACCATAGGCGGGTTTCCCCCATCCGAAATCCACGTCGGCAAACCCGGCACGTGTCACATCAGAAACAAGGTAGGACCTTACCACAGTAAAGTGAGGTCGGCCCCTGGTCACCATAAGATCTGCCAATGATCTCATGTACTCATCTGTTACATCAGATTTTGCCTTCTTCACCAATCCCAATGCATACCCAAATGGATTCTGACACAGCTTTCCGGCCGTAGATAACGCCACCGGAAAGGCAAAAGCGTTCCCGTAGTATCCGGCCGGCAAGGGTGGCTGGAACCTATCACGTGCGTTGACGATGCAAATCATCCGGACCACCTCGTCGGAGTCCGGTTGAATGGCGACGGTGCGGCATCGCCACAGGCACGCAGTTAGCACCTCAAATGTGGAGCTCTTGCGAAGGTGTGGAGGGACATGCCTCCGAAGGGCCAAGATCTCGGTTGGGCCGAAAAAGAAAGACCGGTGAACCATGTCATCTAGAGGAATGATTGTGCCCCTTGTGTCCACCACTTCATCGTACTCACGATGAACACAAGACACGTGTGGCGGGTTCCGAGCATTGAGTAGCTCCCTCTGCCACACGGGTGGCACGGATGGGGCATGTGCACCACGTGCCATCTCGCCAACGGCGTTCATAAATTGGACCAGACCGGCCGCATCGCTCATGGTGTGGTTCAACCGGAGGGCAAAGATAAAGCCACCGCACATCAGACGGGTCACCTGCATAGAAAGAAGATTCATTATTTGTTGACCTAGGAAGTGAATGATGAAATAAGGGAAAGAACAAAATATGAGTCAATGAGTGAGGTAATGCTCGTGTCCTTTATTTTTATAAAGGAACTTTGAGTAGACTTGCTTGGATTTCATCTATTGGAAGTTGATTAAATTAAACTTATGCATCAACATCATCTGAATTGCCCTTAAACTTGGAATGATATCCTGTGAGGTGCGCCTAGTGAGGAGCAAATCCGAATTCATTCGGTACTTATACATGTATGCATGCATGTATTGCATGTGTGTCTCTTTTCCACATGATTTGGCTAAGCATGAAGTAACTTAATGAGAGAAGAAAGTAGGATCTTTCTTTATTCGGGGAATTCATCAATTCCTTTGATCATCAACTAACCTGAATCAACAACAAAGGACAGTTGAGGACTCCGCCGGAGCCGGGGACATCAAAAAGGAGCTCCTCTAGACAAGGGAATGGAGGCTGAAGAGCATCGCCAAACTGCTCCAGCCTTACATCAGCATCGGCTTCAATGAACATGACACCTTCTCCGGTGCATTCCACCGTGAGTTTCCGATGAGGTCCCTCCCTCAGCCTACCCGCAAATGGGTAGTAAAACACCAGTGCTTTTGCTATCGCCTGTCGGATGGCCTGAGTGGGGTTTCTTCCCTCCATGGAGGGATCATAGCGATAGAACTGTATCACCGGAATTTGAAACCGAAGGCCTTCCTGGTCGTCAATGTCGGAGAGGTCCTTGAATTCATGGGGAGTGGGCTTCGCAGGTGCTATGAGCTCAGGTTGGCGCCTCCGCACGGTGAACACCAGCGAGGAAGAAGTTGCCATGGCTGAAGATATGAGTGATGGAAGAGATACAGAGAGAGAGAGAGAGAGATGAATGAGGACTGAAAGTTGATGAAGATTCTAGTGGTGGGTATCTCCTTGGATGGTCGAAACTATTTATAGTGTGGGAGAGGGACCGAGGGATGAGAGAGAGAGAGAGAGAGAGAGAGAGAGTAAAGGGTAGGTTTGGTCTAAGCAAGCGTTTGAAAATTGAACTACTGGATTAAGATGCATTTGTAGTGACATGCACTGTAAGTTTCTGGGCTGCTGGGGTGATATTAACAACATTTGCTCTCTGTTTTAATTTTCTTTTGAACATTGACTCAATAGAATAGACTCGACTGGATGTGTTGAGCTGATTGGCTTGGGCTCCAGCGCTCGGCTAAGCTCCTATGAATAAATTATAAAGGATTTGGCTTCACTTTTCTTTGTTGGGATCTGAAGAATAAATTATAAAGCATTTTGTTCACTTCCCATGTCTTGGTCCACTCCCGGTGTGTAGATTCTTGGAAAATGGAGCAAAAGCTGCAGCGGTTTTCCTTGAGACTTGAGAGGACAAAAAAGGTTGGCCGTTTGTTTACAGTTACAGTGTTAATACTGATTATCTACTGAAATTGAAAGAGAAGTTAATAAATCATCATTCAGTTCAGTCCCTTCAACTGTTAGGAAAAAGTTTGGTCGATTGATAAAAATAGGCTGGGCTGTTTGGGAGCTTTCAGCGCATGACACGTTATCTCATTCAGTACTTTATATATCTTTTTTAACTAAAAGAATATTGGTTACAAATATTCTTTTTACAACATCCATGCAAAAGCAGTTCAGGTTATTTTTACCAAACAACCAAAGTTTTTGTTCCGAAGGCTCCTATTGGCAATTTGACATATTGGGGAGTTTAAATTGGAGTGATTGATAGAGTACATCAGGTTCAACAGTTGGATTCTAGACCCATGTAGCAAAGCTATTGTGGTGGAACATTCTTCCCTCCAATTTTTGACAAATTTACCCAATCTGGTAGGTTTTGGTACTGGGTGCCTGGATAATAGTGGATATGAAACCAAACAAAACAGAATGCAGAAATAGAATTCATGTAGGCAGCCGATCACATATATTTGTTTTTTCGACAATCAGAGTATAGTTAGAATAAGGCTTAGATGATAATGAAATTTCGTAACTATTTACAAATCTTATATATATATATAGATATATGTAAGATAATTATATATATATATATATAATAGTTATTATAAATATTGTTAATAATTAGATATCGAACCGTTTGAATGGTTTTGACCGTTTTTAATTTTTTAATTTTTTTTTTATTTTTTTGTTAGAATGAGCCGATCGTTCGGTTCAAATGGTTGGATCGTTCGATTTGGTAACCGGACCCTTGATCAGTTCGGTTTTCGGGTCGGTTTTAAAAACCATGATATTATGTCATTCAAACGTGTGACTCATACGACCCAAAAATGAAACTATTTTGGCCACCGGTTTTTGGGTCGATAGTTTGACCATCTGGTTCGATCGTCCGGTTCGAATGGACAACCCGTTCTGACAACAAAAGTTAAAAAATAAAAAATGGTCAAAAACCATTGAACGGGTCAACGGGTTGACGATTCGACCACTCGGGTCAATGGGTGGTTGACACTTTCCTATTAATAGATGTATATAAGATAATTAGATATATATAGTTATCTAATTATATAAATATATAATAGTTATTATAAAAGTTGTTAATAACTAGATATTGAACCGTTAGAACTGTTTAAACGGTTTTGACCATTTTTTATTTTTTTGTCAGAGCGGACCAACCATTCGGTTCTATTTAACCCGGTAACTGGACCCCTGACCAGTTTGGTCTTCGGGTCGGTTTTAAAAACCATGATGTTATCTCATTCGATCGTGTGAATCATATGACTCAAAAATGGAACTATTCTAGCCACCAGTTTTTAGGTCGATGGTTCGACCGTTCAGTTCGAACAGATGACCCGTTCTGACAACAAAAATTAAAAAAAATAATAAAAAATGACCAAAAACTATTGAACGGGTCAATGGGTTGACGGTTCGACCACTTGGGTCAATGGGCTATTGACCGATTCAATGGTTTTTGGCCAAGGACTGGGATTTGGGGTAAAATGGAACTGGTTGCTTTGATGGTTCCCAATTAAAAAAACTAAAAAAAACGGATGACCCATTTTGACAACAAAAATTACAAGCAAAAAATTGAGTGTGTGAGGTCCATTAAACAATACCATACATGTTATGTCATTCGAGTGTGTGACTCATACGACCTGAAAACGAAACTGTTATGGCCACCAGTTTTTGGGTCGAAGGTTCGAATGGATGGCCCATTCTGACAATAGAAATTAAAAAAATAAAAAAAATGACCAAAAACTATTGAACGAGTCAATGGTTCGATCGCTTGGGTCAATGGGTCGTTGACCAATTCAACGATTTTTGTTCAGGTACCGAGATTTGGATAAAACGGAACTAGTTGTCCAGATGGTTCCCAATTAAAAAATAAAAAATGGCCAAAAACCATTGAATGGGTCAACGGGTCAATGGTTTGATCACTCGAGTCAATGGATCGTTGACCGATTCAACAGTTTTTGACCAGGGACCAGGTCAACGGGTCGACGGTTCCATTCTAGCCCTAGCAAAGCAGGGCCCCTTCGCTAGTTTGGTATTAAAGCCCCAAAAAGTTTAGCAAAACAAACCCCAACAAGAATTTACAAAAGCATTATTATTATTATTACTTGGTGTGAGAATGATAAAAATCTTAGACTAACAAACGTGAGAAAATGAGAACATGAAGTTAAATCAAAAGAAGGCCACTTTGTGCCAAAAAGAAGGGAAATATTTAGCTCTACATCTCATGTGATGCAGCTTTGGGACCCAGCTACTAGGGCTTAAGGTTGCAAACTGGGCTGGGTTAGGTCGGGTTGAGGCTAACTCTATCTCAACCCTAAGTTCTAAATCCCCAACCTTAATCCTAATCCAACCTGACCTTCAACCCGACTTATCCAATCCTAACCCTAACTCTAATTAAATTCCTTCAACCCTAACCCAAATCAACCCAACCCAAACTGAACTTCGGGTTGGGCCCAACCCAACCTTCATCCCATCCCTTAAAATCTCGTAGAACTTCTTAATCTTAGATCTTAACTCAACTTTCATTACATATGTTAATCCTATGTTTTATTAGTATTTGTTTGTTGATGTTTTTATTGGTTCTTTAAGTACAAAATTCATAAAAAAAGTGTTTGAAATGACTATAGTTTATTATGATGACTTATAATAGATCTTTTATGGGCAACAAGCTATGGGTGGCAAAAAATAGAGAGGAGATAAACAATAAAATATTCAGAAAACATAACATATGTTATCAAGGTTTTAGCATTTCCAATTAGGATCAAGTGAAGTGATTATTTTAAATGAAATAAATGATAATATGTGGTGGTGGCTATACAATTATCATGCATCTAAACGTATCAATATATGATATGTACTATAGAGTCAGGTTCAGGTTGGGATGGGTTGCCCAAGGGGTCAATCCTAACCCAACCCAATGTAAAGTCGAATTCACAAATTTCAACCCTAACCTTAACCCAAGCACCAACTTGACTCAACCCAGTCTGACTTTCAAGCTAGCTAACCCGGCCCAAGTTGCAGCTTTACCAAGGCCAGTGGGTTAGTGGCAGCAACAGCAGGGATGTATGTGCCAGTCCACCGATATTTACAATGTGGAGAGCCTGCTGTTCTACAGGTTTGAACCCATGCCTCTTCAAATGAAAGGATACTGAGTGACCGACTGATGAAATACTTAGATCATTAACTAGACCCTAGATATGGCCTCATTGTAAAATTATCAACACTTAGAGATCTATTGAAGATAGCCAGGGGATAGCTATCGGCATTTTCAGATGAATAACGTTCATAATTGTGAAGAGTGGAAGGATGAAGTCTTCACTTAGGTTGATCTACAGAAGAACAAGCCATTATGACCCCTTCTTTTCACTACTTGGTACTTTCATTTTCCGCAAGTATATAATTTCAATGGAATAATTAGCTGGTACTTGTATATCAGCTGATAAAAGAGTTTGATGGCATAAAGAGCTTATAGAAAGAAGATCAAGTATTAGAAACCAGAATTGGGTGTGGGGGTGGGGTTGGGATCATGTATATTGGAAAAACATCAGGAGTGTGAATTTTCAGTCAAATCGGAATATTCATGAGGATCGATCCATCACCTTCCATCTTCAACCTCTTTGGTAATTAACACTGGTGGATTCATATAATTTCATTATATTAATTGGAGCATTTGTTGTGGAATGCGTTGACAGTACTAAAAGTTCAACTAATCACAAGCCATAAGAAGGATGATATCTCGTGTCCTTTCTCTGGCATTGAGAGAAGTGGATCATCTTTTAAATTCGTGTCCATTGGCTTTGTTAACTTTTTCATCTATTTTAGGGAACATCCATCATTATGCAGGGGATTCAAAAGGTGTATTCAATTTGTGACATTTTAGCTGTCTCTGAAGTGTGCTAATTGTTCCAACAGTGAAGATACTGTTTCTGTAGGGTAGATTATTTTGCTCCTTTTAATGCCGTCCATGAGTTTTGATTCAAGCTTTATATATTAACCAAAGTTCATGGAGGTGGGGGCATTGCCATACACCAAGAATGCCCCCTTCTAATAGACTAGTGTAAAAGTATGTGTTATATATGTATACGTGTAACCCAAGGCAAATATCCGTTTTAAATAGTATAGATTACAATAATTTATATGTAGATATATCAGGGGCAGAGCCAGGGGGACCTAGGGGAGCCATGACCCCCTTATGGGCCAAAAATCTCCACTATTCCATGTGAATTTCCCCTTCCTCTATTCATCCCCCCAATGTTATCTAGATTTTGGACTTTTTCTTGATTAAAAAAAATCTTATTTTTAAATTTGGTCCCTCATAAAAAATGTAATTTAAACTATTATTTTTAAATTCATTCTACTCCCTATCATTAAATTGTATATTTAATTAGACAATATTTAGAGAACCAAACCAGACATAGAACAATAAAATGGAGAGATTCACAAACCAGGTGCTCAACCACAGTCAAAACGAAGGTCGAAACATGATAGCATAACATATATGCATATATACTGTGGCTTACATAAATGTTATATATAATATACTTCACAAATGTTGATGTACGATATATGATTAGAACATTAATTTTTAAAGCAAATGACTAGGGTTTAAGTCTCTTTACACACACGCTCAGCCAAATATTGTCATATACAACACATATACACATCTACTAGTAAGGAATAAGGATAGCTTTCCAAATTTATGTTTTGAGTTAAATTTAACCAAATTAATCTTATACCTTAATATAATATAGAACATTGATATAGAGAGCATGATTTGCATAACAGTGGAAAAACTTTAGCTATTGGGGGCCAACAGTCTATGCTATCGAGAAAATTTTTGGAAATTAATAATTATATCTTAATTTATTTTGTCTAAAAATAAAAGCATAGGTGTGAATAGGTGAACAGCCCAGAAACTATGTCAACAGCCTATGACCCTATGCTGTTGAACCCCGACAGCCAAAATTAATCCCACTTGATAAGATCTTTGGCTAATTGTACCGTAGACTTAGAATCCCCGAGTTACAAAATTTTCAACTACATCAGGTTTGGGCCCATTGAAAATAACAAATTCCCAACCCCATCCGACCCAAATTGCACCAAACACATTCCCACCTTCACCAGGGTTGGCTCAGTAGATAAGATTACTGGCATTTCTCTAGATGATCACGGTTGCCATGGGTAGAGAGAGAACCAGATTGCAATTAGCAATATCAATAACCCAACAGTTTATATAGATTAGTCTACTAACAGTTGGTTTGGTTTGGTAATTGATAATAATAAACTTTTGAGGAGATTATTTTAGAAGCCAACCAAAAGTACTAGCTTCCAAAAGCTTGAAGCCATGGCTTCCTTCTTGGCTTGAGCCTTAAACAGTGCTTTGAGGTCACTCGAGGATGGAATGGATGTCCCACTTCCGTCAACGTCAAGTCTTTAGTGGGATTTTGTTAAAAGAAATGTCTCCTTATTTACTTTTTCTTAGCAGCCAATTCTGGTCATGGTCATAGTTAGAATTTAGAAGAGGAAGAGCGACCCATTAAAGACAAGAGGAATTAAACAATGGCATGTAGAAAAATAATACACAATTAGTGTTTGTCTATGGACGTTCTTGGTACTTTCCTCGTCTTTGTTCCGAACCTTTCAACGTGAAAACTGGTGGTGGGTTTGAAGTCTAAATGTCACTGACCGATCTATTCTCAGTTTAAGTTGCCATGTAATAACAGTCTAACTAACTGGATTATTTAATTTAGGGAATATAAGTTTTTGTTGGCCCTTGGGCCCATCTCAGGGGTAAGCAGGCCTAATTGCCTGAAACTTACCCCTTAACCCATTTTTGAAAAAGGAAAAAATAATAAGAAAAATAAGACTAGAGTTGGGTGCAAAGTATCAATACACCCCTTTCCGATGCATTGGGATGTATCAATACTTTGAACTTTCTTTGAATTCAATGGCTTTTGCTTTATCACTTGATGAATGAATTAGTTATTAAATTGATTATGTGCCCTTAATGGTTTAGTCATTCAATTCAGCCATATCAAATGACCTCTAAAACAACATCATTGGGCCACTTAGAATATCAGCATCAAACAGCCCTGATCTGTTTATTTTTTGTTTATGACCTTAGTCATAATTGGGTGGCCATCTGGCAATAATGGGTTAAAGATTTTCATTGGGTTAGGTGAGTCAATCTCTTTTCTTTCACTTTGCAAATGAACAACTTGTTGGGTGAAGATAATTTCTTATACAATTACACCACTCCATCTCATCTCCAACTGCACCTTCTGGAATTTGATTGATAAGAGGAAAACGCAAAAGTAAGGGAAATTTCTTAACAAAATTTATGAAATTTCTTGGAACTTTTCCTCAGTTTACTGTTTCTCTTATTCTCTATTAAATTATAACACAGCCTTATAACCTAACCGTCAAAGCAAAGTGGACTTGTATTATTGAAATGAGAGAATATTCGGTCAAGCCTTTTGTGGACACAAGAGTGAGAAATTGCTTATATAAAGTTGGGGCAACATGTAACAGAGGCACTATTTTTTTTATTAAAGAAGGTATCTTTCATTTACCTGCTTGCACATAAGAATCTATTAATGCATTTTTAAGGGTTGTTCCTATTTTCTGTTGGAAACTTGGAATAATACCAACAACCTCTCATTTTCTGTTCGTTTATGCCCAAAAGTCTCAAATAAATGGAGCAAAAAAGTGCAGCTAGCCCAGTAGCAGAGGCTTCCTTCCAATGTGGGGTGCAACCTTATCCCTATACCTAGAGAGAGGCTGTTTTCTATATTTTAACCCGGGTCAACAACCAGGTTGTATTAATGGAGTAACCCAACTGTTCTCCAAGGCCCACTCTCCTAAAATAAATGGAGCATTTGGTGAAAATTAACATATTAGTTTACAAGAATCCCTGTTGTGGATAACAAGCAAAATTAAATAGAATGAGCTTTTGGATGGTAATCCATATTTTTCCAACTTCATCTAGATTGTGAATTGTTGTTTTACCTGAAATATTTTAGTTGATAAATACAATAAATTGGTGAGAAATATGTGTTGTCGCATCATATATCCGAATTATTTTAACTGAAAAAAATGCTCATATGACTGATAATGGATGTTTCATGTTTTTTTTTTTTTTTTTTTGTGAAAATTAAGTGGTTTTCAACAATCCATGTTAATTTCATCAACTAAATCTAATTACATCAGATGCCTGCACACAACCCTTAGATTCAACACACTTAGGGGACCGCAAAACCAAACACGGAGAGCTAAAAGTAAAAACCAAGGTTTTTAAATTCGGATCGGACAGGAAACCGTTCTGCGTCTGGTTCCCGGGTTGAATGACCCGATGGTCCAGTCAGAACGAACAACCTGCTCTGACAAAAAAAAAACTTAAAAATTCAAAAAATCTAAAAAACGGCCAAAAACTGTTCTCCGATCAAACGGTTCTATAATTCGATTGCTCGGATCAGTCATTTACTGACCAAATCAATAGTTTTTGACCAAAAAGTGGTTTTGGGGTAAAATGAAACCAGTCAGATGACTGGTTCCTGATTTTCCGGTCCGATCTAGTTTTGAAAACATTGGTAAAAACAAAAAACCAGGGCTGCAAATTGGGCTTCCCCATGTTGAAGCATTTTAATTTTAATTGTATTGGAAAATAATTTAAATTTCTGGTGTATTCAAAATTTAGGCTCAGTTTGAAAAGAATACAAATGCGAGGTTTAGAATTGTAAAATAATATAAAATACAAAGTTTTGTGCTGTACATATTTATATTTGCACTCTTCCTAAATTGAGTTTTAAAAAATGCTCAACCCAAACGTAATCAAATTGCACCCTACTGAAAACATAATAATGTTGAGCTAATTTATGTGCAATCAGGTTGTATATCTGGTTAAAATTTAAAACCACTTATGTTAATTCACTGAGCCACTCTCATGTTTCTTGGTTGTTTTGGTTTGTGTAATATGTCTTTTTGTCCTCTCTGAACTGATGATTCCATTTTTACCAATTATTTCTGGCTAATATATTTCGAGCAATGGGAATATGGGATACTAGTGTTAGAGTGCACATTTTTATTGTTTCTCAACTCTAATGTTCTTTTCTTATTTTTTTTTCTAAATTCTAATTACTGTTATGTTCTGCCTTTAGTTGAATGTATTCTCTGTGTGTCCTGTTCTTGAGAAAATATGTCTTGATTCATGAGAAAATATATGTAATAAATATAGCTGATTGTTTTATCTTCTCAAGTCATAATCAGTAAGGTCGGTCAATCTGATAATTGAGGAGCCAATTAAGAATAAGTTTGAATGGAATCAGCAACAATTAAGGGCTTTAAAAACAAAATAATAAAAAAAAAAAAATCAGTGTTCATGTCATTGTGCATTTATAGGGGCGTTTTACAACGTGAATTGTTTTTTTTATTGTCGGTTCCAAAATAAATTAAAACCATTTTGTTTGAAAACAGATTATTTCTTAAAATAAAAACACAAGAACCAATTTCTTGGTTGTGTGAATTTTTTATTTTCAAAACTGAAACCAAAAACATGTTTTTATCTGATTATTCAACACCATGTTCCATAAATATAATTTCTATACTAGAAAATTTGTTTTGTTTTTTTTTTTTTTTTAAAATAATATTTTATTGGTTCCCGAAACATATATTAATTGTCTTTTGAAACAAAACCGAATTATTTTTTCTTTTGGAAACAAAAACAAAGTTCAAGGACATGTTTTGTTTTTTACTAATGTGGCGATTCCAAAAACAAATGAAAAGAAAAGTATTCATATTGTAGAACACCCCCATAATTATAGATTGTCTTTGGTACTATTATTGTTTTTACATGAAATGTTTTGGATTAATAAATACACATAAGTGAGAATTATGTGTTATAATATTACATATGAAAATCACTTCATAGCTAAAATGCCAAAATTATTGTTTTTACCTGAGATGCATGTATGGGACTGAATAATTTGTATCGATCAACCCAAATTTAGGACATCTCCTTCAAACTCTCTATATATAGAGAGTCCAAATCTACCACCCAAAAGATTCTATCAATATTGCTTCCAATATAATAATCTGTAGTCACATATTTCAAACAATGTTCATACTTCTTCCAATATAATCTGTAGTCACATATTTCAAACAATGTTCGTACTTGTATGTTGTCATTGATGGATCATAATGTGAATCTGGCAATGAAATGTGGCTACATACCATGTTGAAAACAATGTTGGTAGTGTTGGGTAGCAGATCTAGACTCTTCAATAGAGAGGGGTACTTTCAATGACCCAACGTTTATTGAAATGCAATGGTTATGTATTTTATGGGGTATTGCTTGAAATGCCCAATAAAATAAAAACAATAAATGTTTGAAGTGATGATGTTTATATGAAAAAACACTCATCTATGAATGCCCATGGAGTTAAATATATACTAAGTAAACCAAAAGGCTCCACGTGGAGAAGATAGATGAATGGGCTTCACACTTGATATTTTTTTTTGGGTAGATTACATAGAGTTTTTTTTTGGTTCCACACTTGATTTGAAGCCTCTTTTAAGTGGGTAGCCCCAAGGCTGGAATTCCGACCTAGCAAAACAAAAAGAGAAAAAGAAAAAAATGAAAAAATACGGACAGGCCCAATTCTGATTTATGATTTTCACTACAGAACTATAAACATTTAAAAGGTCAAAAACCCACATTTTAAAAGGTCAAATTCTGATTCTGGGCTGAATCATCATTCCCAAAAAAAATGAATGGAGTGGATTTAGATTTAGATTCGGATTTGAATCCTAATGGAGTGGATTTAATCTAACTGTGTTTTAATTTTTTAACATAAAAATTTGAAAAAATTAATCACTTTTCAATTGTTATATATAATACATTTATGTAAATATAACATACTGACTTAATTATATATAAATTCATATATAATATAATATATAAATATATATATATATTTTTTATAATTTTAAATATAATTATATAAAATTTATATATTAAAATCAATAAATATTATAATATAATTGAATTTGGATTTTAATCGGATCGAATGGATTCAAATTCAAATCCAATCAGAATATTTTTCAGGTGAAGATTGCAAAATCTAAATCCAATCTGATTTCATAAGTACATCATTCGAATCTGTATCCTTAATATTAGCCTATTCCTAAATCCCTTCCCTGTTTCAACCAGTGTTTTAAAACCACTGGGCTTGGATGTTTAATTACTTTTCCCCTTTGAATCAACGGGTCAGTGATTTGATCATCTAGGTCAACAGGTCAATCCACAATATTATCATATGAAAAAATTTCAAGCCAAAAACTATAAAAATTGGCAACCATTAAAATATTAAAATGGGTCAACAGTTAAAACGTCCTCATTAAAATATTAAAAAATTTCAGGATTGTGACAGAATCACCGGTCCGACCAGAAGAGTAAACAACGGGTACAGTAATTGTTAAACCGCAAGGGCTGTGTTGCTAAGAGCAATGATAGCACAATTGTTTTAAAATTTTGTATTTGATATGGTAACCAAAGTGAAACATGAGGAATATAATTTTGGACGAATTTATTTCGAGTTTGTTTTTGGAAAAATGAGTTCTATTTCGAGTTGAGATTTCACAACTTTTTTATGAAATTTCAGGATTCCATCACTTCTTCAGTCCAAAATTTTAGTTTTGACATTGTATGATAGAATGGCTGAGATCAATATTGTATAATACAGAATCAGAGAACTTCATAGAAAAAGTATTTTTCCAAACATTCCGAAATCTTTAAAAATTTCATTTCGAATCAGATCATGGGTTTAGAAAATGCTCAAATTCTTAAATTTAAAAACCTAGCGATTAGCATCATGGATCATTGGAGCCTGTGCTGGGTTGTCAGTATGGAGGTCTTATCCATATGATAGAATAATGGTCGATGGGGCCTATCTTCTGAAGGGGCATTTGTCAAAATTTAATGGGCCTGGCTGAAAGGATCGGACCCATTGCAGTGTACGATGCTAACTCCACAAGTGTTTTTTTTTTTTTTTCGAATAAGTGCTTATTCAGATGTAGAGAGAACTAACTCCTTGGCACCCTCCCCACACCTCCAGTCCGGTGCTCGCTATCACACTGGCCCAGATCGCTGGCTCCCACCCGGCCACGGTGCCACCCACCACTACATGTCTACATCTATCCTACGTGTATGTTTTCATTCATGGACGATGTTCCCAATGCAGTACTGTGAGGTGGTTGTTAGGCATAAATCCGGATTCATCTAAATGGGTTATGGGTAGTGATAAAGGGTAATTTGGCCCGACCTCGTAATAGAGAGAAACGTGGATATGACTCGACATAAGTGACAATTCAACACAATCAGATTGGCACGTGGACGTGACCTGACACGAGTGATAGATCAGCACGATCAGTTTGCTACAGAGCAATCTCGGGTACCCTGTTACCCCGAACCGTAGCTACTTCGAGTTAAGATCACCTCGATACAAAATCGCGACCAGGATAGAGACCAAGTCCGTTACATATCGAGCCTGGACAGATGAAGCACCCCGGAAAGGGGCCACCTCGGGACAGGCCTACCTCGGTGCAAGATCACGTCAATACTAAGGCACTTCGGCATTTAGAGCATATCAGGTCTGTGGAATACGAGCTCAGACAGCTCGCCACCAAGCAGCCCGGCACTTCACAAGCAGCCCACTACCTAGTCAGGTTGACCTCCATATGGCAACCCCAAAGATCTCACCACCAGATCCCATGCTCTTCGGAATCACGCCTCGTAACTACTAGCACTATCTCCCCATCCTATTCAGGCGGCAGTGATAAACCTTATCGGCTAGCGGCGTTATCTCCTATTAATACGGAAACGGGCCTCATCATAGCAAGGATCCCAGAACCACTCCGAAAAACCCACGAGGGGCGAAGGTATGCGTAAAGACCCCAACCCTCCAGGGGCGAAGGTATGTGTAATCCCTGCTCTCTAGCTCTCTTGCTTTCTTAAGCTCTCATCAACTCGCAACTAGATATTGACTTAAGCATCGGAGTGACCTCGCCAGGCAAGCCCCCTGGGTTCTCTGGTTCTCCTTGTGCAGATTAGTCAAGTCCGTCGTCTACTGGAAGCCAAGTCATCACCATCTAGGAGCGGCCGGATTGCGTCTCATCATTTGGCGCCATCTGTGGGAAACTGATACAAAAAGCTCTTTTTTTTTCCCAAAAAAAAAGGCATCCATGGCATCTTCCAGTAACGCCGGACAGAACACCGACGTAAACACTTCCGAGGGACAGACTTAAATCTCGACTATCTGTATTGGACAGTTCACTGTGCCCCTTTCAGCAGATGGGGTGCCAACATTGAATATACCACGGGTTGTAATCCCCCCTGTAGTTGAGCAGAATCAGCTCGATGATCTAGTGCATTGTGTACGGGCTATGCAAGCCCAGATGCAGCAAGTTCAGCAGTAGCAGCAGTAGGTCCTGCATCACTTCCGCCAGTAGCAGTACCAGCAGCAGTTCCCACCGCTGCAGCAAGCTCCACAGCAAATCCCACCTCGGCATCCTAAGACACAGCCAAACAGGTCTCACTGTCAGAACGGTCGACTCCCTCGCCAAGGAGAAACCTCCCAGACTCAAAACCCTCACGGGAGCCAAGTTTCATCCTATGGTAGGGGGAAGAGGCCAGCTACTCCTCCCACCTCACTGTAGGCAAATGGGTCGGGAGACACTCAGCCTGCTAGATCTGCTTCACCCCGGCCTTCACAACTCGAAGGTTCGCTCGCGGGAAACCGGTTCAGGGCTCTAGTCGCGGATTCAAGACAAGGCCCCTCTATCCGCAATAGCCATCCTCAATAGTTTGAGCAGCCTCATGCCAGAATAGTACCCGACGGTATAGAAGCCAGCAGTACAAACGCGGAACCAGTCAAGAAGCAACAAAGGCGACGTCGCAAGGCTCGCCGAGCCACAATCCAGAGCCTACCCGAACAGCCCAACGACAAAGAAGAGGCGAGATCAGGAACCGTGAAGACCACTCCGCTCTTCTCCGTACCGTCTCCTTTATCCCCCGAGCTCCTGGCCGTCCCGATGCTAAAAGACTTCAAAGTACCTCCCCTAGATAAGTACGACGGGTCGTTCGACCCGAATGATCACGTGGATTCTTTCCGGTCCCAAATGCACTTAGCCGAGGCTGATGAACACTGCATGTGCATTGCCTTCTCCACAACCTTTAAGGGAGTGGCTCGTACATGGTACAGAAACCTCACGCCCAGGACAATTAAAAGTTAGGCGTAGTTTGTGCAGATGTTCACCTCGCTCTTCATCACCAGCAAGAGGTGCCTGAGGTCCCAAGAAAGCCTCCTCAGCATAGTCTAGAGGGAGGGAGAGTCGATCCGGAGCTACATTAAACGCTTCAACGACGCGTGCTTGCAGATCCCCGACCTAGATCCCGTCGTGAGACTCACTGCAGCGAAAAGAGGCATCACCCACAAGGAGTTCAAGTGGCACGTGGTAGTCAACAAGCCTAAAGATGTCATAGAGTTTCTCAAGCTCGCTGACCAGTTCATCGGAACAGAAGAAGAGATGAACCAAAAAAGCGAGAACCCACCAAAAAATAGGAAAAGAGAAGGTGACGCCTCAACCAACGGGGATAATAAGCGGAAGAAGGACGAACCAGTTAGAGGAGAGAATAAACCAGATCAACATTTCCGAACTCCTCTAGTTGAAAGGATGAACTACACGCCCTTGAATGCGAAACAAGGAGAAATTCTTATGGCGATCAAGGACGCCTCCTATGTGAAGTGGTCACCTCGATTGAGAGGGGATCCAAATACGAGGAACAAAAATGTATACTGTCATTTTCACAGAGACCACGGTCATAGCACCGAAAGCTGTAGAAACCTCTGCGATGAGATCGAAGAACTCCTCCGTCGCGGATACCTAAAAAATTTTGTACAAAAAGAAAATAAAAATCAAGCAGATCGACAGGGGGAGCAAGGGAGAGATTCTCCCGAGACCAGCAACTGGCAGAGCGAGCAACCACAGAGACAACTGCTTGAAAAAAGGCCGGTTTGAGGGGTAATTCATATGATCACCGACGGGTCAATTGTCGCGAGCTGCACAACAGTCGTGGTGAAAACGTTAGCTTGTGAGTTAGAAAGAGAAGAGCAGAACCCCCCGAAGCGGCCAAGGTTCGAAGAGCCCGTGTTCTTCACTGAAGATGACGCGCGTGGGATCCAGTACCCCCATGATGACGCACTCATCATAAAGATGAGAATCAACGACTTTGAAGTGAAGTACGTCCTAGTCGATTCAGGCAGCTCGACAAATATACTGTTCAAGGACGTGTTCGACAAGCTACAACTCCCAGAAAGCGATATTAAGCCCGCAAACACACCCCTGATAGGCTTCAACGAAGAAGAAGTCAGGCTCTTGGGGCGAATTTCAGTACCTGTAGAGGTTGGCGCGTGGCCTAGCATTGCGAGGTTCGACCACACTTTTCTAGTGGTCGCGACTCCCTTCCCGTACAATGCCATTATAGGTCGGCCTATCACCCATGCTCTTCGCGCAGTGGTGTCCACCTATTATTTGGCTATGAAGTTCCCTACAAACTTCAGAGTTGGGGTAGTGCGCGGCGACCAACTTGAGTCTCGCAAATGCTACGTTGCCACCCTCAAAGGGAAAGCCAAGACCTCAGATGACCTCGAACTAGAGCGACTTGCAGAGTACACCGAGGAGCGAGCTTCACCGATAAAAGAAACGGTCCCTGTACCCATTTTGACAGAAGACCCGACCAGGACTCTCCAAATCGGCACATCGATTGAGGAGTCCTTGCATTCTCAGCTGGTAAGTTTCTTACTTGAACATTTGGATGTATTTGCATGGTCCGCGGTAGAGATGCCCAGTATAGTTGCTAAGATAATAACTCACAAGTTAAACACTGATCCTATAGGTAGGCCCGTTAGACAAAAGAAACACAACCTAGCCCCAGAGCACTGGATAATAGTCAATGAGGAAGTCGAGAAGCTTCTCGTAGCTGATTTCATCAGGGAGGTCCATTACCCAAGCTGGGTGGCTAACCCCGTTCTGGTAAAAAAGGCCAACGGTAAATGGCACATGTGTGTCGACTATACCGACCTGAATCGGGCTTGCCCAAAGGACTGTTTCCCACTTCCCAAGATCGACCGTCTAGTGGACGGAACCTCAGGGCACGAGTTGCTGAGTTTTCTGGACGCATACTCGGGTTACAACCAAATCAAGATGGACCCTGCAAATGAAGAAAAAACGGCCTTCATAACCGAGCTAGGCCTGTACTGTTACAAGGTCATGCCCTTTGGACTGAAAAATGCCAGGGCAACATTTCAAAGACTTGTAAATCGACTCTTTGAGCCGCTAATCAACAAGAAAGTAGAATGCTATGTAGATGACATGGTCATCAAAACTCATTTTTCAAATGATTTAATAAAAGATTTGCATTGTGTTTTTGAAATTTTGCGCAAGTATAACATGAAGCTAAACCCTAACAAGTGTGTCTTCGGTATCACCTCGGGTAAATTCATAGGTTACATAGTTAACCAGCGTGGCATCAAAGCCAACCCCGAAAAGATCAAGGCCATCCTAGATATGAGACCGCCCCGTAAATTGAAGGAGGTTCAGGTTGAACGGTTGTATAGTCGCTCTGAGCCGCTTCATGTCCAAGTTGGCAGATCGTTGCCTGTCTTTTTTTAAGGCAATTAAAAAGAGCAAGGATTTCAAGTGGATCAAAGAATGCCAGCTAGTCATCATAGCCCAGAAGCTTCGACTGTACTTCCAAGCCCATCCCGTCGTCGTCCTCACCAATAAACCTCTGAGGCAAGTCTTGCTCAAGCCTGAGGTCTCCGGTAGATTGATGAAGTGGGCCGTTGAACTCATTGAGTACGACATTCAGTACGAGCCTCAGACAGCTATCAAGGCCCAAGCCTTAGCCGACTTTGTCGCGGAATGTACCTTTAGCATTGTAGTCCCTGAATCGATCGACCCGAGCATAGAGAGGAAGCTTCAACCAACGCGGCACCTCTCCCGGTTAGAGCAAAGCCAACATGGGATGAGGAGCCCTGGATCCTCCATGTGGACGGCTCGTCAAATAAACAAGGTAGCGGAGCTGGCATCATTCTGTATGGGCCAAGCGGGGTGAAGCTATGTGCTTCGGTTCGAGTTCACTGCATCCAATAATGAAGCGGAGTACGAAGCATTGATAGCTGGGCTTGCTTTAGCGAATGAAGTACGAGCCAAACACATCGTTATCTACAGCGACTTTCAGCTCGTGGTCAACCAGGTCACCGGCGAATACGAAGCTCGTGAGCCAACCATGGTCGCCTACCTAGCCAAGGTCAGAGAAGCTCTACGCAGTTTCCAGTCTTACTTCATCAGGCAGATCATGATGTCCGAGAACGCTGAGGCCGATGCTCTATCTTAGCTAGCCAACACAAGCAATAACACTATGAGGACTGTGTACATAGAGAACCTGTCTCGGCCCAGCATTCTCAGGGGGCAGAGGAGGTCGCTCCTATTGCGCAAGCAGAGCCGAGCTAGATTGACCCACTCGCGAGCTACCTGCTTCACGGGACCCTCCCTGCAGATCGTAATGCATCTTGAAGGGTAGAGCGTCAGGCAGCCAAATACATCAAGATAGACGAATGGCTGTACCGAAAATCCTACACGCTCTCCTATTTGTTTTACTTGCGACCTTCGGAAGCCGAGCTTGTCCTCCGCGACACATGAAGGTTTGTGCGGCGGGCATCTGGGGGATAGAGCCCTAGCCCAAAAAGCGTTGCGACAGGGGTACTACTGGCCCACGATAAAGGCAGATGCGCTTGAGCTCATCAAAAGATGCGACAAGTGTCAAAGGCACACCAACGTCCACCACCAGCCCACTGCTAACCTGAAGTACCTCACTAGCCCATGGCCCTTCGCGCAGTGGGGAATTAACACCCTTGGACCATTCCCGCCAGTGACGGGACAGAGGAGATTCTTGGTCATAGCGGTGGATTATTTTACAAAGTGGGTAGAGGTGGAACCTCTTGCGACGATCACCGCACGAAGTGTGCAAAACTTCTTTTGGAGGAGCATAGTATGCCGCTTCGGACTACTTCGAGTGCTTATCTCTGACAACGACAAGCAATTCGAGGATATCAAGTTTCAGAACTGGTGCAACGAGATGATGATACAACAGAATTTCACCTCGGTGGCATAACTTCAAGCAAATGGTCAAGCGGAAGTCACAAACAGGGCCATCCTCCGTGGTCTGAAAGCACACTTAGCCCGAACTAAAGGACTATGGGTAGATGAGCTGCCCAGTGTACCATGGGCTTACCGAACCAATGTGAAGACTGCCACGGGTGAAACTCCCTTCAACCTCACCTACGGCACGAAGGCAGTAATCCCAACCGAGATCGAGGTGCCTACGCTACACCTAGAGGCATATGACGAAGAGACAAACGATGATGAGCTACGCACTAACCTCGATCTAGTAGAAGAGGTACGAGACCTCGCATACATCCAGACCGCGGCCTTCCAGTAGAGAGTGGCTTGGTACTACAATGCTCGGGTCAAGAACTGGAACTTCCGCATTGGAGATCTGGTTCTTCGCAAAGTCATGGTGCCTGAGCCCGGTGTTGGTAAGCTCGGACCGAATTGGGAAGGACCCTACCGAGTAAAGCGGGTACTCGGGGAAGGTACGTACGAGCTCGAAACCTTAAAAGGAAAACAGGTACCTCGAGCATGGAACATCGGCAATCTAAGACGATATTATCTATGATCATCTAACTAAAGAGTGGACTGCGAGTCACCTCCAGAAGCCTAAGGACTAAAGGTGCCGAGCTAGTAAAAGACTTCGGTATCATATAAGCCCCAGTTGCCTCTTCGGCATGGGCAAGATCAAGGAGGGTGGACTACAAGTCGCCCCCAAGGCCTAAGGGCTAAAGTATTGAATTGACAGACCCGTCACCGTATAAGTCCCAGTCGCCTCTTCGGCATAGGCGAAGCACTACTAATGCCTAAAGCGTAGACAGCTCGGGCGTGAGTCCTACGATATCTGGCTCACTTTGGCATAAATCAACAGGTTGGATCTGTTGGGGACAACCGACACTTAAATGAAGAGCCCATGCGCAGACAGGTCGGGTATATACCCTACGGTGTCGCTCACCTCGGCCTTCATTATCTAAGTTGCCCCTACCGAAAGTTTAAGTAGATAGTTTAGGGTAACAAACACTTAGGTAAATTTTTATTCTGGTTGTCCAACTCGGTAGCTCGACAATTCGGGTAACCTATATATTAGTTGCCCAGACCGAGGCTCACTCACACTTAGAATTATTTTGCACACAGGTTACTTAGAAACATTGTATTTCATTGATGAAAGAGAAGGCAAGTACAGAAATTTTGTCATGACCCAAGTTTAGTGGCTTCGGGGTGTACATTCAGGATTCAAAAAAGGGAGAGAAAAAGAAGAAGAAGCTATCACGCAAGAGGACTACTATCCATATCCGAGGGGTTCAAGCTGATGAGTCGGGCTCCTCGTTCGCTGCCTTGGCCACTTCGGGGTCTAAGCCCGCATTGTGATGGCACCGAGGTCGAGATTGGGGAACTTTTGCCGGACCAGATACCTGCACAGCTTGAACCAGGAGAGGTAGGAGCTTGAGCCATATTCGACCTAGAGAGCGTGGAACTCTGAGGACTCCTTGAAGCACTCAACGACCTGGTTTCTTTCTTTTGTCTGCGCCTCCTGGATGGCGGTTTCGAAGATCTGGGTACACTCTTGGACCATGGCCTCGAGGTTTTTGACTTCTCGTTGAAGCCACACCTTCTCCTCGGTCATCGTTGAGATCAACTCCTTTTGGTTCATGTTCTCCTCGGTCAGTGTGGAGATCTATCCCTCCTGTACCGAGATCAACTGCTTCTGGCCCTCGGCTCCCTTTTTAGCCCGAAGTGCCTCGCCCCGAGCTAGGTCCAGCTCGCAGTGGAGCTTCCATACCTCCACCTTGGCATCCCGAGCCTCCTTCGAGTGGATCGCAGACTAGCAGGCCATTATGTGAAGGGCAGAATTGATCTATCAAAAGAAAATCGAGGTAAGTAAAAAAAAAAAAATGAAACTGAAGGCAGAATACCTACCACCATGTAGTGGCTGGCAGCTAGTCCCGAGATACAAGCCAAAGGCATATCAGCCCATCGCACGACCTCATTCGAGAAGACGACGTCCCGGCTCTTGCGCACCGCGAGCACGTGAGTCATGATGCTTTCTCCCTCACTCGCAGGGGCACTCTCTGGCTCGACGTCTGGCCCCTCTGGCGCAGGCGTGTCCTCTGGTTCCTAAGGACGAGCATCCTTCTCGTGGCCCTCGTCTACGACCACTTCAGTGGATGCTGGTCGGGCCTCCTCCCTGGGGGGCTCAGTGGAGATCGGCTCCATGGCTAGGGCCTCGGTTGGTCCAGAGGTTGAAGGCCCGGCTTCCCGGTGAAGTCTCTTCGCGGCCTTCCGCTTCTTCCCCTTCTGGGAACTTTTCAGGAGGCTCTTCACATCGACCTCTGGCATTGTAACTGCAAAAAATAGGACAGTTAGTCAAGAACTTAAAGGGCATTTTAAATAAATATCTGAGAGGAAACCTACCGGGAGGGTTCAAACTAGCTTGCACCAACACATCCTCGGCCAAGAAGTTTTTCATCTCGAGGCTGTGGTCCCTCCACGAGTTGATCACCACCCTGGTCTCTGCGTCCAAGCTCACCCTGGGGTCCCTAGTAGCCACCCTCCAGTGGGTTGGGAAAGGCCACCCTTCCGGGTTACGGATGATGAAATATTGCCTTTTCCAGGCCGAAATCTTGTTCGGGCAGCTGGACAGGATTTTGAATCCGGGCCTGGGAGAGATATAGTAGCTCTGTCTGACGTCCCCGCGCAGACAGGCTGAGTTTCGCTTGATCACACAGATCGAGCTGAAGATATTCAGGGTCACGGGTCGGCCGTAGGCATGGAACAGGGAAATGGTGCCAACAATGTTCCGAATAGAATTCAGATGAAGCTGGTCAATGGTAATATTATAAAACCTAACTATTTCTACTAAGAAAGGGTGAAGTGGGAAGCGCAGCCCTGCTGCGAGCTGCTCCTCAAAAATAGCGAGCTCATGGTGATCATGAGCCCAAGAGTATTGACCTAAAGGTAGGATAAAGACCAAGCTATCGGGGAGACGATAGCGGGATACTAAGTACAACAATCTATTCGAAGACAGTGTGGAAGGACCAAAGTCACCGGGATCTCGACCTCAGGAAGAAGATGGGGCCCCCGATCTGGAGGACGGACCCTCTTCCTGAGCTTCGGTCTCCCCGAACCGAGATGGCTCGACTTCAGGGTTAGAGGTTCCCTCTAAAGGCCAAAGAGGTGAGGCACCCTACCGCGAGCTGACTTCCCCGACAGGAATAGCAACACCCTCCACCTTGCTAGCACTATCTAAGAGCCTATCTACACTAGAACTCGACATGATTGGAAAGCAGGAAAAAACGACGCGACCTCGAGAGAGCTCAATCACCGAATTCACGACGAGAAGAATGAGTCACGGGACCCCCTATTTATAGTCACAGTGTCCGAAAAGCCAACGGTCGAGATTGAATTGATCCGACGGCTTCTAGAAAAACCGACTACGCGATCCCCGAGGCCGAAATCGGTTTAGCACGTTTTTTGACGTCCGCGGAATTTATAGACCTCGTGACGTCCGCGCATATACAGACGCGACCTGGGTTTTTTTGGTCGAGTTGCGTGGTTGAATAAATCCGACCGGTGACCCATCTGACTAGTTGCTTGAACTTCGGACCAAATCCACTTGGCTCGTCATGAACTCCCCGCACCAGGTCAAGACCCCTAGCTCGGGGAGTGGGGAGCAATTGATGAAGGGTGATTTGGCCCGACCTCGTAATAGGGAGACACGTGGACATGACTCGACATAAGTGACAACTCAACACAATCAGATCAGCACGTGGACATGACCCGACACGAGTGATAAATCAACGTGATCAGTTCGCTACAAAGCAACCTTGGGTACCCTGTTACCCCGAATCGTAGCTACTTCGAGTTAAGATCACCTCGATACCAGATCGCGACCAGGATAGAGACCAAGTCCGTTACACATCGTGCCCGGACAGATGAAACACCCCAGAAAGAGGCCACCTCGGGACAAGGCTACCTCGGTGCAAGATCACCTCGATACTAAGGCACTTCGGCATTCGGAGCAAATCAGGTCTGTGGAATACGAGCTCAGGCAGCTCACCACCAAGCAGCCCGACACTTCACAAGTAGCCCACTACCTAGCCAGGTTGACCTCCATATGGCAATCCCGAAGATCTCACCACCAGACCCCATGCTCTTCGGGATCACGCCTCGTAACTACAAGCACTATCTCCCCGTCCTATTCGGGCGGTAGTGATAAGCCTTATCGGCTAGTGGCGTTATCTCTTGTTAATACGAAAACAAGCCTCATCATAGCGAGGATCCCGGAACCACTCCGAAAAACCCGCGAGAACTCCAGCATATTAAAAACCCCAACCCTTTAGGGGCGAAGGTATGCGTAATCCCTGCTCTCTAGCTCTCTTGCTTTCTTAAGCTCTCATCAAATCGTAATATACTGACTTAAGCATCGAAGTGACCTCGCCGGGTAAGCCTCCCGGGTTCTCTGATTCTCGTGCAAATTAGTCAAGTCCGTCGTCTATTGGAAGCCAAGTCATCACCAGCTAGGAGCGGCCGGATTGCGTCTCATCAGGTAGCGTCTTAAAACCCAAGTTATGTACTCAAGTCAACTAGTGTCTATGTGGCTCTTCTCCTTCAACTGAAATCAGAAAAACTTTTTCCGTTGAGTAGGGGTGTCAATTGGGCTCAATTTGGTCCAATCCAATCCGATCTAATATGAATCCATTATAGATGGATCAGGTTGAATCCAATTTGATGAATATTTTGGATCGTTTTGGATGAATCCAATTAAATGTCTGGACCGTTCCACCCGTTTAAATTGATTAACTCAAATTTGGTTCATTGGCACCAGTATTCTTATCTTCTATTGTTGGACGGGATACTGGTTTAATCAGACACAATGCAATATGAATCCATTATGGATGAATCGAGTCCAACTCAATCCAATAAATTCTTTGGATGTCCATCTGATCCATCCACAATGATGATTTTGATTTGGATGGGGTCCAACCCAAATTTGGTATATAAACACCCTTACTGCTGACGCTGGCCTATTGGGCATGACATGTTATCATGGATGTGGGGTAAAAGAGTAACTGCCCTCAATATTTTTTTGACCAAAACGACAAACAGGTGATTGAAGTGGTTGACGTGTCAGCCCAAGAACGTTTCCATGAGCCCATGCTGTTGGCCCTCAGCAGCCAAAGTTTTCTCTTTCAAGTCAAGCTCAAGAGCTTCTCAATCTCAATTCTCAAATAGAGCGAGCCTATCGATATCTTTAACAACTTTTAATGCTCTGTTTGTTTGCACTGTAATTTTATATGTATAGTACAAATTCACACAAGTGTAAATGAGAAGAATGCAAATTTTGATTCAATTTTATTTTTTTGCATTTTGCCTCAGATTACGTTCTACTTTGTATGCACTGCAATCAAACAAATTAAAATAAGATAAAAGACGAAATACAAATAAATCAGAATTTTGTACTCATATATCATTTGCATTCCATACTGTTGACCAATGCAGACAAAATTGCATTACAAAACATGCAATTTAGATTCACTGATTCCACGATGGTCTCATGCTACATCATGACCCACCGGATCAATTTAGATTCTCGAAGTAATGAAATTGGGGTGGTTCTTGGTATCGGGAGCCTCAGCCTCTACTGGTTCCTTAATCAATCTGTCAAGCTCCCTCACAAATATTTCCATAGCGGGCCTGGGTAAGCCCAGCGGCACCACAATCCCTTCCTCTCCTTTGCTGTTGCTGCACTGTATGTAGAAGCTTCGGGCCCAACAGCGCTTGGCCCACCATACACGGCCTTTCCCCACCCGAAATCCACATCTTTGAGCCCGGAACGTGATACATTTGATACGACGTATGCGCACCCCACAAGTGTAAAGTTTGGTCGTCCCCTGATCACTATCAGATCGGCCAACGATCTCATGTATTCATCTGTGACCACAGTCTTTGTCTCCTTTACCAATCCCAATGCATACTCTACAGGACTCTCACACAGCTTCCTAGCCGTCGAAAGCACTGTAGGTGTGGAACATGCATTCCCATAGTATCCTACCGGCAAGGGTGGCCGGAATCTGTTACGCGCATTCACAATTACCGTTAAACGGACAATCTCATTCGGATCCGGGTTGAGTGCGATGGTGCGGCATCGCCATAGGCACGCAGTTAGCACCTCAAATGTGGTGGAGCTCATGCGGAGGTGCGGAGGCAAGTGTTTGCGTAGAGCTGATACTTCTTTCGGGCCAAAGAAGAAGGATCGTCCGACTAGGTCCGGCAAGGGGGTGAGTGCTGTTTGGTTGGTATTTTTGATCTTATCGAACTCGTGATGCACGCACAACACATGGGGCGGGTCACGTGCATTTAGCAGCTCCCTTTGCCACACGGGTTGCACTGATGGGGCATGTGCACCCCTTGCCATCTCGCCGAGAGCCATCATAAATTGGACCAGACCGGATGCATCACTCATGGTGTGGTTCAACCGGATGGCAAAGATGACCCACCACATATCAAACGGGTCACCTGTATACATTGATCAAATAAAAACATGAAGCATTAGATGTTGATCTAAGGGTAAGGGGGCAATGAGCACGGAGCTGCTACTTAATCATCAAACCCTATGTTAATTTGCTCATTTCTGATTGGTTATATAGCAACTGATATACAGTAGTACTAGTTAATGATCCCTCCAGAATCAGGGACGTCAAAAAGGAGGTCATCCAGGAAAGGAAATGGTGGTTGGAGAGAATCACCAAAGTGTTGAAACGGAACATCCCTTAGGCTGAGTTTAGAAGGAGTACAAATGCAAATATGCACAGCGTAAATACATATAAAACAATACAAAATATAAGATTTTACACTCTATATTTGCATTTATACTCCTTCCAAACTCAGCCTAAGGGATAAAAAGTTCTTAAAAAGGATAAAACCATGTACGGATTTTATTGATAGTGAAATCCCAGTTCAGATTGATAACTTTTTCCTTGAAAGAATTTTGATTGAATGGCTCAATGCCTTTTCATTCTGATTTCCTTGAATATATAGCTGAATATACAGTAATTAAAGGCTGATTTACAGGGATTTAAGGCGGATTTATCTCTACCTACAGCTATACAATCTACTTATGGAAAGATAATATAAATACAAAATAAATAGGCTTATACAAAATAAATGTTTGCTCTATATGGCAACATCCCCTCAAATTAATGTTGGTTGATCAAGAAGCATCAATTTGCCAATAAGAAATTGATGGCGCTGTCGAGTAAGAGACTTGGTAAACACATCGGCAATTTGCAAAGCTGTGGAAACATGTGGAAGAGAAATAACTCGAGTATTTACAGCATCTCGAATATAATGACAGTCAACTTCAATGTGCTTGGTGCGCTCATGGTAGACTGGATTAGTAGCAATTTGAATAGCACTGGTATTATCTGCATGTAGAGGAGTGGGATTAGATTGAGGAAATCCAATCTCAGTCAACAATCCTCGAAGCCAAGTGATCTCAAAGCAGGCAGCAGACATAGCCCGGTATTCAGATTCAGTAGAAGATTTAGAGACCCAATCTTGTTTCTTACTCTTCCACGATATCAAAGAATCCCCAAGAAACATACACCAACCTGTAACAGAGCGACGAGTATTTGGGCAACTAGCCCAATCGGCATCGCTAAAAGCACTAAGGCGCAGAAAAGACCCAGCAGGAAAAAATAAACCACGACATGGAGTACCCCGAAGATATCTTATGATGCGACAAACTGCAACCAAGTGAAGATGACGGGGAGAGTGCATAAACTGACTAACTTGCTGGACAGCAAAGGAGATGTCAGGTCTGGTAATGGTCAGGTAGTTTAAGCTAACCCACTAATTGTCGATACAAAGATGGATCAAAAAGTGGCTCTCCCTCATCCGAGTGGTACTTGACATTCACTTCGAGAGAAGTATCAACCAATGAAGAATCCTGAAGACTAGCCAATGCAACTAAATCTTGAGTATATTTATGCTGATTGAGAAATATACCAGAGGAGTTAGATTGAACTTCCAATCCCAAGAAATATGTAAGGTGGCCAAGATCCTTCATATGAAAGGACTCTTGAATATGCTGTTGAAGCTGAGTAATCAATAAAGAATCCGTTCCTATTATAACTATGTCATCAACATAGACCAAAAGAAGGACAATTCTAGTAGAAGTTATATGAAGGAATAGAGAAGAGTCGTATTGACTTTGCATAAACTTAAACTGTAGCAAGGTAGATCTGAACTTCTCAAACCATGGACAGGGAGCTTGTTTTAAGCCATACAATTAGCAATTCAACTTACAAACTTCCAAAGTAGAAGAGAAAAACAAACCAGGAGGAGGTGTCATGTAGATATCTTCTTTGAGATCATCATGGAGAAAATAATTTTTGACATCCATTTGTTTAAGTGGCCAACCCTGTGAAGCAGCAATGGTAAGGATTGTTTGCATAGTAGTCATTTTAGCCACAGAAGCATATGTCTCCTCATAGTCCACCCCAAACTCCTGTCGATTACCAAGAGCAACCAACCTAGCCTTATAGCGCTCTAGAGTCCCACCAGAGTGAAGTTTCACTGAGTAAACCCACTTACACCCAATAGGTTTAACTTTGGGTGGACATGGAACAATATCCCATGTATGATTATTCTGAAGAGCTCGAAGTTCTTCTTGCATTGCTTGTTGCCAACACTCATGCTTAACTGCTTGTGAGTAAGAAGATGGAACCGAAACAGAGGACAAAGCAGCACTAAAGGATGTATGATAGGAGCCATACCAATTAGGAGGACGGGAGACTCTAGTGGAGCATCTCAAGATAGCTAGAGCAGGATCAAGTGACAGATCTGGAGTCGAAAGGGGTGGTGGTGAATGACGTTGTTCATACACATATCTAGGCTTGAATCGTTCAGGAGAAGAAGATGATTCATCAAAACTAGGAAGAATAGCAATATCGGAGAATGATTGATCACAAGTTGGAAAGAAAAAACTGATTTTCAAAGAAAACAACATTGTGAGAAACACGAAGCTTCTTAGAAGAAGAATCATAACAAACAAAACCTTTATGATTTTTAATATATCTCATAAATGCACATTTAACAGATTGAGTAAAAAGTTTATGACGTTCAAGAGGAGGCAAATGAACAAAACAAACACAACCAAATGTATATAAATGCCCATACTGAGGATGTTGTTGATAAAGACGAAAATAAGGAAACTCAAGGTTTAGAGATTGAGAAAGTGGTCTATTAATAAGATAAACTGCTGTAGATAAAGCTTCTACCCAAAACTGAGGGGGAACGGAAGACTCAAGTAGCAAAGTACGAGCAACTTCTAAGAGATGACGATTCTTTCTCTCCGCCACACCATTTTGTTGAGGTGTGTGTGGACAAGAACGTTGTGAGAGAACATCTTTTTCATTTAAAAAATCATGAAGTGCATGAGATATGTATTCTCCACCAGAATCAGATCGAAGAACTTTGATGACAGTAGAAAATTGAGTTTCAACATGTGCAACAAAAGTCTTGAAGACCGAAAAAACATCAGGTTTGGAACGAATAAAATAAATCCAAGTGAATCGACTAGTCACCAATAAATGTCACAAAGTACTTATAATGTGAATAATATCAAAGCATTTATCTGCACGACTACCGGCAAGAGGAAAAGGAAGAATTTTACTTTTTCCCAATTTACAAGTTGAACAATCAAAAGAAAGGCTTGAAAATTTATTATTATTGCCTAATAAACCAGAATTCAACAAATAAGACAATATAGTAGAGTTGGGGTGTCCCAAACGTTTATGCCACACCTCATTTTTATTAATAACAGTAGAACATGCTAAAGAAACATTACTAGGAATGGAAATATGCAGAGAAATAAACGTCCGACTTTAGGCCCCTTTGCGATCACCGTCCCTAATTCCTAATCCTGCACACAACAACCATTATGAGAAAATGGACATTATAGTTATTTTCTACTAATTGGCCAAATGAAAGAAGATTATCAGAAAGTTCAGGTGATATAAAAGCATTGTTGAAAACTGGAGTAATATCACCAACACCAGTAATGGGCAAATGATTTCCATTAGCAACTTAAATATTTTCTGAACCCTGATAGAACCGGACATTTTGTAGCAAATTAGCAGAACTAGTCATGTGATTTGATGCGGCAGAATCAACAAGCCAAGACTTGGATAAAGAATTACCATTACCTTGGAGTCTCAGAGCTGAGAGGGCTGAAACTATCATTTGTTGCACCATTTTAGGAGTAAGAGCAGTGGATTGAGCATTTTGATTGACTACTGACATAGTTGAGGACCCTGTTTGAATTTGATCCATAGAAGAATTGCCAACTGTTGCTTGAAAATTAGTGTTTTGACGATTTTGAGGGCAAGTAAACAATCTTTGATGATGTGCCCATGCTTTTTGCAATAATTGAAAATTTCTAGGTACAATTTGCTGCAATATGCCCATAATTCTTGCAACTAAAACACTGAACCTTACTCATATCTTTACCCTTGCTTTTTTCGTGAGCCGAAAATGCCATGTGTGTTGTAGTCATTTTCTCCTGTTCAAGAGTGGTTTGTGTAAGAAGTCGTTGTTCCTCACGAAGAAATTCACTGAAACACACATCCAAGGTAGGAGGAGGATGACGATTCATCAAATTAGAACAAGCATTTTCAAAATCTGATCGTAGCTTCATCAAAAACTGATCATGCTTGCTAATCTCATGAACAACAAATACATCAGCAAGAGAATCTTTAGACACTACAACACACACTATATCAGAAAATTCAGCCCATAAATTTTGAAAACCAAAGTAGTAATCCTGAATAGAGAGACTCCCCTGTGTATAATTTGCAATTTCACACTCCAATTGAAATCTCCTGGCTGAATTTGTTTGATTATAAAGCTTTTTCTAATATTCCCACATGGTTTGAGCACTTCTATAGGGGCGTAAGTTAAGAACAATTTGAGAATCACATGACCCGGTAATCCAAGACATCACCCTAGCATCTATGATCTTCCATTGAGCCAATTGAGTAGCATCTGCTGGAGCTGGAGTAGTACCATCAATATGTCCCCATAACTCTTTTCCAGTAACATATAAACGGAATTGAAATTCCCATGCCGAATAATTTTTTCCCGTAAATTTAACACAAAATTCAGTGGTTACTAGCCATTTTCAGCAGAAAACAAGACAAATATAGTGAGATAAACAACCCAAAATATGACTGGAAAAAAATTACCAAAATATGTGAGCTTTCTGAAAAAAAAATCACACAGATGGAACTTGCAATCTATAGCGGCCTGAAGTTCCAACACCCAAGAATAACCAGAAATTCCAAAACTCTAAGACAAGTGATCTGATACCATGATAACTTTTGCCTTGAAAGAATTTTGATTGAATGGCTCAATGCCTTTTCATTCTGATTTCCTTGAATATATATCTGAATATACAGTAATTAAAGGCTGATTTACAGGGATTTAAGGCTGATTTATCTCTACCTACAGCTATACAATCTACTTATGGAAATATAATATGAATACAAAATAAATAGGCTTGTACAAAATAAATGTTTGCTCTATATGGCAACACAGATTACCCAATAAAATTAAGCTCAGTATTAAAAAAATATAAAATGATAAAAACAGAAATGAAATAGGAAAAATCCTCTTAGGTTAGGTGTACCTTAGCAATCTTGATCTCGTCCTCAAGCTCGTGAAACCTATAGTTTAATCTTCCAAATCTGTTTAAATTCTATTGATCCTCTCATGTCACTTCCATGTCCGATCCTCCACCCTTTAAGGTTCAAATTATTCCAGAAATTCCAAACCCATGAAGAACATATAAAGAAAGCAAAACAAGGAAAGAAAAAATAGGAAGAAAAGAAGGCCAGGAACCAAAGGTTTATGAGTGTTGGAAATATGTGTGCAGAAATATGGCTATAACATAGATGAAATCAAGAAGAAAGCAAAACCAAACTCTAGGAAATGAATAGCAATCTGATAAAGAATTGAATTAAAATTTATCGGTGTAGTTGAGTCGTGACAAGTGTCCACTCTCCTTAAAACCAATTCTACCATCTCTCGGAGTATTCCCGTTGGTACAGAAGGATACTAACAGTTGGCCTCTAGGATACAACAGCTCTCAACCTTGGCATTGTGTTCACCCACAATCCAAAGCAGCAAACCAAGCCGTTATATGCGCCCAGAAAATGAAGGAAACACTGAGTGGGGAAGAGCAAAAGATGCATATAGAGGGAGAGAGCAAGCACACTCTTGCAAGGCTAAAGATCACTGCTATATATTCGTAGATGTCTTGGCTACTAAGAAAACCTAGGATTGAAACATCTCCGAACAACTCCCACCAACTTTGGAAGTTATCCCACACAATAAGAGAGTGGCCAGGTACAAAGTGAACGTTTAGTAAATGAATTCTTGGTTAAAACATTAAATCCTTGATGTAAAAAACAAAGCAAAATGACAATAAATAAAGATAAAGCAAGGGCCTTGGACCTATGCGTGTGGCATAGAATGGCATGGCATGGTTCAGTGGGCGGGCGTCTGCGTGCAATCCAGCCCGACCCAGTGCATGCATGTGTGGTGGTTCTGGTTCAGGTGCACTCCCTCCACAAGCCTCAAAGACAAACCCAAAAGCAAGAGATAGTAGATAAACTTTAGAGGACTGCTCTTCCTAGTCCGTATGTGACTCAAGCCACTCCAAATGCAAACAAGACAGAAAAGACAAAAGGTCAAAAAGCAACAACAAAGGCAATAATTTTAATCAGACAAAAACCAAGAAAGGATATCAACAATCCCCCACATGATTCAAATTAAAACAAATTTGGCACACTTCGAGAAGCAAAAACGAATTAGTGGCAATGTCTTGTGGACTTGAATCGATACCTAGTGCTTATAAGGTATGTGTTACTAAAATTTGATGAAACTAAGTCTTGAACCAAATTCCTTTATTGTAACCTAGATGCACTTTCAATACACGTCTTGCTCTCTATAACAACTAGTTCTCGCGGGTTGGTACATTTTGGTCATGCACTCATACTTGGATTTTCACAAGTGCTCTAGAGAACAAAGCCCTTGTTCTCATAAGAGGTGGCCCCACCTTCACACTCATATAGGTGAATTCATCAAGTGTGTATTGCAACTACTCACACCACCCATAAGGGCTATGAATTCATTAAGAGTAAGTTACTCAACCTCCTTACATTGTAGTTAGCATTATCTACACCATAGGGATGGGCACTCTCAATATAATATGATAGTGTTCTACCAACTTATATTGACTTGTTATTAACCATTGAACCTCTTTCATGGGATCTCTAAGCACAGAGGTTGGATTGCCACCACTACTTGTTTAATTTATGGGGTTTAAATCCATCCCCCTCGATGTATATAAGACTAACTTTCTAGTCAATCCCTTAGTCAAAGGATCTGTTAAATTTTTCTCTAATCTCACAAATTCAAGTGTGATCACATTGTCTCTTATTAGTCTTTTTACTATGTTTTGTCTTAGACAATTATGTTGATTCTTCCCATTATAGCTACTATTTTTGGCTCGGGCAATTACCGCTTGGCTATTACATTGCAAGGAAACAAATGGGATTGGTTTTGTCCATAGAGGTAAGTCAATCAATAGATTACAAAGCCATTGGGCCTTCGCACCAGATTGTTCTAAAGTAATGAATTTAGATTCCATTGTTACCTTGCAATAGAGGTTTGTTTTATGTAATTCCATGAAAATTCATGGGCTCCACCACCTAAAGTAAATACATACCCACTAGTAGATTTGGTCCCATCTGAAAATGAGATCTAGTTTGCATCACAATAGCCTTTTAACACAGTTGGATATCCATTAAAATGCAATCCAAAGTTAATAGTACCTTTTAAGTACCTCAAAATTCTAATTAATGTGTTCCAATGCTCATGTTCCGTATTATGAATATATTACTTAGTTTCCCAACAGCAAGTGTAATATTCAAGATGTGTATAGTTCATCAAGAATATTAAACTACCTATCATTCTAACATACGAATGTTGAGAAACATCACCAGTATTTTTCTTTAATCTAACACTATAAGGTGTTCTTAATGGCACACAATCAAGCTGATTAAATTTCTCTAACACTCTTTCAACATAATGAGATTGTGTTAATGCCAAGCTATCGGGATTTTTATTCCAAAGATTACGTCTACTTCTCTCATATCTTTCATATCAAAGTTAGATGACAGAAATTTCTTTGTATTGTTAATTACTTGTAAATTCATGTTCAGAATTAACATGTCATCCACATGCAAGCATATTATTATTCCTGAATTTTCATTGAACTTGTTGTATACACAACCTATCTGCATTATTTACTACAAACCCATTATTTTTTTAAAACACTGTTGAATTTTTCATTCCATTGTTTATGAGCTTGTTTAAGTGTATATATAATGATCTAACTAGTTTGCAAACTTTATTCTCTTGCCCCGGAGCTCTAAATCATTCGGGCTGATCCGTATATATTTCTTCTTGTAAATCCCAGTTAAGGAAGGCGATTTTTACATCCATTTGATGTATAATCAATTTATATATAGATGCTATGGCAAATAGGACCATAATGGTTGTTATTTTTGTTATCGAAGAGTGGGTGTCAAAATATTCTACACCCTCTTTTTGTTTGTACCCCTTTGCTACCAGTTTTGCCTTAAACTTATCTATGGTTCAATTTGCAATAAAACATATATGAATAAAATCCAATCTGATACTGGATAACAGATCAAATTTATACTTGAAGTTTTAGTAATCGGATTAAATTTCAGATGTGGATGGATCAACTCAAATCTGAATCTGGCCCAATTTTAGCCATATTTCCTATCTAACGATTTAGTATATGTTCGATATAGCTTCTGTTTATTAAATAAATGTTTGTATTTGATTTGTCTTCAAAACTGAGAAAAAGTGGTTGATAAATATTTTTTTTTTGGGATTTGTTGACAACTAGATGACACATCATTGAAACAGTAAATAAATACTTAACCACTAAGGGAAGCGTTAAAATGAAGCTTCCCTCAACGTTGCCTCGCATGCAAATCTATACAAGAATTTACCAATAACTATGCATACGAAATAGCATGATAAGACAAATACTGATTTGGTGATTACATGGCACTGTTTTTCAAATAAAGGGGAACCATACCACACACACGGTCAGATGGCTTTAGGGCCATTTTTAATACATCTTTGGCCCAATAAGTCTTCTTGAACCAGATTCTTCAACCCAGGCACAACCCAAGCGTGTCTACGTTAATTTTTGGCTGAGTGGGTTAGTTAGATAGATCAGGGTTGATCTCGGGCCCGGTCTAGGTTTGGGCCCAAGGCCTGCCTTTTCCTTGTTAGGATTGGGCCTGGATATGACCCAGCACACCCAAATTGTACCTTTATTGATGCAAAGCTAGCAGTAACACCCAGATGGCCAGATATTTCAACAGAGTTCCATTCCTGATTCCTCCGCTTCTTCGCGGTGAGTGAGGGAGGAGCAGAAGATTTCCATCCAGGCGATGGGGACGCAGTTCGCTTTCCCACTCAAAGCGTCTCAATTGCTTTCTATCCATGGCGTTTCTTCTCCTTTCTCCTGCTTCGGTTGTCGTAACAGTTCTGTAAACTGTAAAACCAGTAAGACTTCATTTGGTTCAACGCAGGGCAAAGGTGTGGAAGAAGAAACATTTTTAATGGCTTCCAGGAGATGTCCCAGTACCATCAACAACTTGATTTTCAATAACTCGAATATTAGTTGCAGCAATAAGGAAGAAATTTCTTGTGAAATATACAACATTTCGATTCGTAATTACTGTAGAGAAGGCGATATTGATAAATCCATGGCGTTGCTTGCTCAGATGGAGGCTCTGGGGATTCGTCCCAATTTGATATCTTACACTTGTGTAATTGAAGCTCTCGGAAGCGTAGGTCGGACTCTTGAAGCAGATGCTATCTTTCAGGAGATGAGGTGGAGTGGTTTTGAGCCGAGAGTGAAAGCTTATAATGTTCTGCTCAAAGGGTTTTTAAGGAAAGGGCTCTTAGGGCTTGCAGATAGAGTTTTGTTGGAAATGGGTGATCTGGATATTGGACGAAACCAAGACACCTATGAGATTCTACTCGATTACTATGTCCATGCTGGTCGGTTGGATGACACCTGGTCGGTTATCAATGAAATGAAACGAGAGGGTTTGAAGTTGAATTCTTATGTGTATAGCAAGATTATCAATCTTTACAGAGACAATGGAATGTGGCAGAAAGCCATGGACGTTTTGAGGGAGATGAGAGAAATGGGGGTGCCACTTGATAGACGAATCTATAACAGCATAATCGATACGTTTGGGAAATATGGTGAACTGGAGGAAGCTGTTGGAGCATTTGAGAATATGCAGAAAGAAGGTATAAGGCCTGATATAATGACATGGAATTCTTTGATCCGGTGGCACTGTAAGGCCGGCGAAGTCGGTGGAGCTCTTGAGTTCTTGACTAAGATGCAAGAACAAGGGCTGTATCCAGATCCCAAAATTTTTGTTAATATCATTAGCCGGTTGGCAGAGCAAGGGAAATGGAATGCCATTAAGAAGAACTTTGAGAATATGAAACATAGAGGGTTGAGGAAGAGTGGGGTCATTTATGCTGTTCTGGCAGATATCTATGGGCAATATGGGAGATTTCAGGATGCTGATGAGTGCTTATTGGCCCTGAAGTCAGAAGGTCTAAAGCCTTCAGCAAACATGTTTTGTGCGTTAGCAAATGCTTATGCTCAACAGGTATCTTTATGTTTTTGTTGCCTCCTCTTTCCTTTTTGTTTCTCTATTATATTGAACATTGTGGTTATGAATGAATTCCTTGAATTGCATAGGAACTTAGGAGGGTAGCCGGGTAAGTAATGCTACTTCCCTTCTTGCAAATTGATAAATTGCTAAGATGGTTTCCCATATCTCTTATAGATTTACTAAATTGCACCATGGGTCCACAGGTTAGTCATTTAACAGTATTTGGGGGTATTTATTATTTAGTACTTTGAGACTTTGAAAAGCAATTTCAATGAAATCCAATTAATTTTTGTAACTTGTAATTACCATCTAGTTGATATTAGTTTCTATGTCGGATGTGCTTCAAGATATCAGCTTTTGGTCGTAGAGTGTAAATAATTACAGACCATTTTCCGGGTTGAAATTTCATAATTTTTAAGCAATCCTATCTATTTTTACTCTGTATTTGGTCCATTGGTATATAGGACTATGTGATTAACTTAACTTTTGGAGTGGCTATTTGTGGTTTTTCATAATGGCATTGCAACAGTAGATGACTAGACAGGGTTCCCTTGTAATGCAGATAAAGCAGGTTGCATAACTGCTGTTTCAATCATTATTCCATATGTAACATTTGTTATTAAGCTGCATTTGACTGATAATAATAGTAATTTAGTACTTTTTGATTATGGCATTGCAACAGTAGATGACTAGACAGGGTTCCCTTGAAATGCAGATAAAGCAGGTTGCATAACTGCTGTTTCAATCATTATTCCATATGTAACATTTGTTATTAAGCTGCATTTGACTGATAATAATACTAATTTAGTACTTTTTGATTATGGCTTATCAATTTATTTACCACAATTTTTAAAAATGTGGAGGCATGAGATGTGGTACTAAGACATTTAGATTTGTAAAGCATAAGCCTGGAGGTGGAGGCTCAAGCCTTGCAGGTTACCAACTTTTAAGAATATCAAACTAAAATGAAGAGTATAGAAATATGCATAAGAAGAGTATATTTAATGTGGAAAGTACATAAATGAACATAAAAAAGTACATAAACAAAGGAGATGAGAATATTAGGAGCTTCAGAGAAGGCTGTCACAGTGGGAGTCAAACCCCTGTCACATTCTTTTAAATTATTTTGTAACTATTGAAAAGCATAAAATGTTAAATAATACCTCAAAATGGCTTTAAATATGTTAAAATTTATGTATAAGTATGTCTGTATATACAAATAAAAGGCATCTCAAGTTCTGATTATTGTGCTTTAGACTTTCGGGCTTGATCCTCAAGGTTGAGCTTTGAGGTGTTTTCCTCAAGCCTCACCTTAAGGTGAACCCCAATGCATAAGCCTCATAAACTTTTTAAAATGCTGATTTAGTAATATCTTATTGGAAATTTAGAAAAAGGTAACTACAATTTTCATGGATATTATAACTATTATAAGGGTTAATTACTTATATATACCCTGAATTTTTAAAAACAACTTACATGTACCTTGTTGACCTTACCAAGGTTAAGTCTAACAACTTCCTCGAAAAAGAAAAACAGTCTAAGAATCAGTCTACAGGTGAAAGCCATTTAAACAGAAAAAATGTGAAAACAGTTGCTTTAACCGCCCAGTTGGAGAGGAGACTGGATAAGAACAAACAAAACAGGGAAAAGTGGAAAGCCATTGCAGACCATACCCTAACCTGCACAGACACCATAATGGACATTGCACACCAAATATATGTAATCCTTTACTCCCCAGTGGATTCATTATCCATTATCCCCCGCCTCCCCCCCCAGGAAAAAAAAAAAAGAGAGAAGAGAAGAAAAGAAACCCACCCCCATCCTCTTCTGCCCCAGTTCGTTTTTTTGCAGTCTCCAACTCCCCCAAAATCGCAGACCAAGGCAAGGAGATCATTGCTAAAGTAGCTGTCGAGTTAAGTTGTGCTTGAGAAAAAGTGAAACTGGATGCTTTTACTTGAGAAGAAGTAAAACGGGAAAATTTGTTGCAGACCAACCCAACGCCATTAACAAACTGTTGCAAACTAAAGGAAGACCTTGTCTTGATTCATGAATCCCGATCTCTTTTCTGCTGTGTTCCTAGTCGTTGTCATCATCTCTCTTGCCAATGGCCCCCTTTGTGCAGTCTGTGAGAATAATCACGGGAGAAAATAGACACCAGTGGGACAAGGAGGTGGGGTTCAAGTAGCTTGTTTGGTTAGGAGATGAGAGGAAGGAAGAACACGGGTAAAAAAGGGATTATAAAAGAATTTAACAGTGTATCAAACAGCTCTAACGCTTTCTTTAACAGATGGCCTATTTGTGTTATGTGGGGCCATCCTATATATACATACATACATACATACATATACATACATACATACATATACATACATACATACATACATATATATATGTATGTATGTATATATAAGTAGGTTTTGAAAGTTCAGGGTACATTTAAGTAGTTTCCTAAATATATAAGATATATATAACTAATTGACCTCTAATATAACTATTAAAAAGCATACCAAGGTATGACACCATTGTCACCAATATTTTCATTCTTTTAAGCTTTCAGCAGAAGAAACACACTTTTTTAGCATTAATTTTCCACATGGAACATGCATTGTATGTGCAATCCATTAGAGAAAGAGAGCAGAGTTTGACAATAGAACTTTAATGGTAGAGTGGAAACAAGAGACAGGAAACAAAAGGGATATGATAAACTGCAAGGGTTAAAAGTGGAAATCTACGTATGAGAGTTGATGGAAAAGGGAGTAAAGAGCATTTGTTTTGTTTTTTGATAGATGGGGAGTAAAGAGCATTCTTAGCATTTGAAAGTTTGAACATGAAGATTTCTGCATTTGTGGAGGTGTTGTGTCCACATTATATAGTAATAGATGTATCAGGATGCAACTAATTTGCTCTTTTCCTTATAATAGGTCATTAATGGATGAACCTCTTTTCTGAAAAACATCCACCAAGGCCTTACCTTTCATGGTTTATAATTTATTCTGTGTAGGGATTATGTGAACAGACTGTTCGGATTCTTCAGCTCATGGAAGCAGATGGAATTGAACCAAACCTTATAATGCTGAATATGTTGATCAATGCGTTTGGTGTTGCTGGGAGACATTTAGAGGCATTATCAATTTTCTACCATATGAAGGACAGTGTAAGTGTTATTTACTTATTTTATATAACCTGTCATTACTGCAGAGGATAAGTTTTATTGCAAATTTTCTTCTTCCATTTAACTTTTATAGTCATTTTTTCAAGTACTAACTATGATTTTTTTTTGTGAAGGGAATTAATCCTGATGTGGTTACTTACAGTACACTTATGAAGGCATTTATTAGGGCAAGGAAATTTGACCAGGTGAGCTTTATTCTTTTTTTTTTTTCTTTTTTGATAGATAGCTTTGTTCTGCATTATGTCAGCACGAATTAAAGCAAGAAATATGTTCTGGTTTCAAACCTTGAAGATTAAATTGTGTTTTCATTTTATCTACCATCTTTTAGATCAATAAGAACTTTTCTAGTCAAACTGCTATGTTGAAATTTTAAACGAAGAGAATGTTCAACGAAATACCTGTTATGTCTTTGGGATTAGAAAGATCTTCAAATCCTTTACATTACAAATTTACAATACATGCAGTGAGACACCTGGCTGTGTCACAGAAGCAATGATTATTTATATGCGTTATTCTTGATGCTCCATGGAATCTCATGATGTGTTCACGCTGTTCTTCTCTTTCCTTTCATTTGCACTTCTGCCTACCTGATTCATTTAAGAGTTCTGCATCAGGTTCCTGGAATCTATAAGGAAATGGAATGTGCTGGATGCACTCCAGATAGAAGGGCAAGGGAGATGCTGCAGAATGCTTTGATGGTTCTTGAGCAGAGGCATGGTGAGTATTCCATTTCCTGTGATGGATGTATTTTGGTGTTAGGGCTAATATATGTATACTTAACAGGTCCCAGATATCTTTATAATTCAGAACGTATATACTAATCCCAAAAGCCACAATCACTTTCAAGAATGGAGGATGATACCTCAAAAGGTTTAGGTATGCTTTTTCCCCAGCTTGTTTTCTGATCTTTACACATCCTACCTTGTTTTTGTGTTATTTTATGGTTTTACTAGTGGAGGCAACCTGAAAAGGGATAATAAAATTCTATTGAAATATGTTCTATAATTTTAGGTGGTTGTGATTCTTAAGGTTCATAATAACAGCCTTTCAGGTTTCTGTTTGGACTCCTATGAGATGGAAGTTCAAAAATCAACAGTAAACACATGAATAGGGTTCAAGGAGGTTGATTAGTTTAGATATGTCATATCTGCTTGACTTAAAATAAAGCTTTGTCCATAGAGTAAATATATCCACATGGATGTAGATCTCTTTGTTGAAAGCTCAGTGTATGAATTAACATTTAATTCTATGGAGGAGCTCAGCATGTAATAAGGTAATCATCTAATGTAAAACTTCTTCCGGTTACCTTCATGTTTGTAATTTCTGCATTACCAATTATATGGCTTGGTTGCATCTTTATGCAAAATGATAAACTGTAAAAAATGAGAAAAGAAAATAAAGAATTTCTCTTATGCAATACTTTGGAGATGCTGCACTCCACAGTACTGTATTGCACTGATCCAGGTAATTCATTCCTATATCCATAATTTGGTATGCATTAACCATTTTCACAAATCTTGCTTCATATTCCTAGTCCTTTTTGGTCTCTCATCTTACGTTCATTATTTTGAGAGTTTACCATGCAAGCTACAAAACAGAGAATCATCGTTAAAATTTCGATAATTTGTCTATGACTGTTTCGGATAAAAAATAAGGAACCTTTGAGTATCGCCTCTTTATAATGTTACTCAAGCCTATCCTGAAACAGAGCTGCCTTAACATTTTGGCTAATCATTTTTTTTTCTTCCTTCTTTCTTTGTTGTTTTTCTAACAGCATCTTTACTGGAAAAGTGGAATCACTATGATTTGGCATTGCAATCTTTAATGGTTTCTTTGGGGATAAACTTGGATACAACCTTCCGTGATGCTTTTCATCAACATACATCTACAACAAAATACGGAGATATATCCTAAACATGCCAAGACCCCAGATAGGACCAACATTGGGTAATGGCCTTTATCCTCAAGTTCCTGGCAATACAGATTTGTTGGGGATTGGTGAGAAGGACTTCCATCTGTTGAGTGACTTTGTAGGAGATAGCATGATGGTGGATATCAAGAAAATCTCCTACTACATTCATCTGATGGAACAAACTGAGTTTCTTCAACCTTCACCTCCTCAGGAATGTTTATTGTTGATCATCTTCCATGTGGATATGGAGGAATAGGAAGGGAATGATGATTTTGGACCCAGCACTGCTTTTACTTCATGATGCATATCAGTATCAATGGCTTAGAATGAGGTCGAATAATGAGGAAGGGTGAAGAACAGCTGAAACAAAGAAGAAACTGCAATCTTTTTAGGTGACAAATCCAGCTATATATATATTGGAAAATGGATGTGTTTATTAAAAAAGAGGGAGAGTTACCCTCGAGAAAAAGGTATACAAAAAGATATGCAGCTGCTACTGGCAACAGGCTAACTCTATTCTGTACATCAAAACTTGCTGGCTTGAAGGCACTATTAGATACAATTACACCATTGATTACGAAAGTGTATCTAAAGTTGTAAAAGTCCTTATGAGCTCTAGCTTGGCGGATACTCTAGCAGAGTAGGGAGCTGATAGACCCACTTTATTTTGGGCAATTTTGTAACACGTTGTAACCTGGGTCATTTAAAGATGACTTACCTTGTACTTCCATAGTAACTTTTAATTAAATAAAGGAATTTACTTACTGATAAATAAATGGATAGTTGCTGCTCCAATTTCCCCAGCATCCTTCCTATTGAAGAACTTTTGCCTCAAAGTATTGTTGTTTCTTTCTTGCCATAGAACCCAGCAAATGACAAAAGCAAGGATCATACAAATAATGGCACATCTCTTGATGAGCCCCCTTTGGCCAAGCAGATAGTAGTGTTAACTGCGACCAGCTGCTGTGAGGATCCTATATTCTCAACAAGGAAACTAGTCCATGAAGAGTGTCATGGTCGTAGATACATCCATAACTTTTTTTTTTATACCATATTAATTTATAAATTTTATGAGACTAATAGATCTGAAATCTTGCCTTGCTTCCCATGCTGAGTCCCCAAATTTCTATGCATTGATTTGAACAAGTTTTCGGACTTAAATAGGTGTTTATAAGTGGGCCAAATTATTCTTTCTTTTCAACCTTCATTATACAGTTGCAATATACTATTTTTCCTGAGGGATAAAACAATTTCTTATCAGATTTAATTCATTTTTTATTATTTTTTTTTCAAGTGAAATCCAATACAGTAACTAGGGTCAACAGGTTGCATGAAGAATTGATTAGGCTGATAGGTAATTTTTCAAGGATTTTTGGAGATTATTCGTGGTTTATTCTGGAGGTGGTTGACTTGTATACTTTCAGTGGCACAATGGTGTAATTGCTCCCCTTTAACTGAAATCCAGATATCGAGGGTTTTGCTGTATCATCTGCGAGGATTCGTGGGAATGTACCATCTCAACTCACCCTTTGCTTTATCTTGTATTACCAGAAGAAGGGATCATTCTTAAAAAAAAAAATAATAATAATAATAATAAAAAAGAAAAAAACAGAATCTCATCAGAAATCAGAATTGTTGAGTTCTTTTTGTAATCTGATTTGTAGATTATTTATGCAGCATAGAAGTCCCCCCCCCGTTGGCCAAATTTGGGCATCTCTGCAACCAAAGCAACAAGGAAATTCATATGCGACTAGGGGTCCGAAGGCCCGAACGTAATTGCCTTTGGGTTGTTAAGAATTATTTGCAGGTTGCAGCACGCCCTCACTAGCATCTAAATGCATGTTTAGGTGTATACATGTATGTGTATATATATCGATTTTGGTCTTATTGGGCCAATTGAAGTAAACCCATTACAAACCCAATCTTTTGGAGTAGCCACTATTGTAATTTGTAAGTAGAGGTCTCAATATTTAGATTTTAGAATGGCAATACATAAATAGTTGAGAAGGTAATGGCTTTAAAAAAAAATATGGGCCTGTTTTAGAGCTTAAATAAAGAGTATGATTTTGTTTTCAAAGCAAAATTAACAGCCACATCCGCAAAATCATATTGGCAAACACTAGGGCTGTTCATGGGTGGGGTTGGGTCAGTTTACCTAGAAATAAAACCGAAACCGACCCAGTACTAAGTAAAACTGATTTGGTCGGTTTGGATCAGTTTTGTGAATGATTCTTTCGGTGTGAATGGTAAAAGATTCAAGTCTAAGAAAACAAAGGTTGGATGCCTAGAAATTAAAAATGATTTGATGGATTAAAACTGATATTTTATATATAATATATATATTTCTGAAATAAAGCTGATATATATATAAATAATATATATCTAAGTCGGTTCGGATCGGTTCGGTTTCGGTTTTCTAAAATTCAAAACCGAACCGAACCATCGGTTTATGTTTTTTGTAACCCAAAACCGACCGGTGCTGAAGAAAAACTAGCCAACTCGGGTTGGATCGGACCAGGTTGGTCGGTTTGGGTCTTGTTATGAACAGCCCTAGCAAACACTCTCTTTCAGCCATGGTTTAAAAAAAATGACACAGAAATGGAATCGTTCTGGCCACCGGTTTCTGGGTCAACGGTTCAACCGTTTGATTCAAACAAGTGACCCATTCTAACAACAAAAATTAAAAAAAATATAAATAATTAAAAATAAAAATGGACAAAAACATTGAACGGTTTGACTGCCCGAATTAACGGATCGTTGATCGATTCAACGATTTTTTACCAGAGACCGAGTTTGAAATAAAACAGAACCGATAACCTAGATAGTTCCTGCGCTGAACGGTCCGACCGTCCGAATCAACAGGAGTTTAAAAACCATGCTTTCAGCTGCAAGTAATGCGGAGCTACGTGTATCCGATTGGGTCAAATTGTCCCTACTGAAGTTCAGAAAGATAATTGAGTACATGTACTGTTTCAGCCCGACTTTCTAATATTGACGCAGTAAAGTTAAATGAAAATATAAGAGGGTAGGGTAGAACAATTTTTTCCTCCTGAAATTTGGAACCCCAGAAAACCCTCTTGAATTCCTTGTCCACTCCACTCTCCACTTCAACTATTCTTAGCAGCAAGATCGCAGTTTACAAGTATGAACCGGAATTTCTTCCATCGCTTTTTCTGTGTTTTTCCTAATATTGGTTTGAACCATTTCGCCCAACCGAGATCTCTGGTAGAAAAAAATTCCTGATTGTGCCAGTGGCTGCATGCAAATCAGGTTGTCCGATTTGAATGATTTCAATCACATCAAGGCTCAAATTAGAGTTTCGGGTTCAATGAAAATTTAACAATTTTGAATTTTCCACCCCAGCCAGACCTAAGTTCAGTCTTTCACCTAAATAAATATATCTTTTTTTTTTTGAAGCCTCACCCAAATAAATATATTAAAATTTAAGAATAGGAATCATTCCATATACTTAAATTTTGGCAACAATAGACCATCAAGTGGGACTCCCACATGTTAGAACCACTACTCCAACCTAGTTTAGGTGGTCGAGGATACCTCACTTGAGTTCACATCTGTAAGAGATAAACACACCAAAGATCAAATCAAAAACAGATACTCTATTGACATCACATCTGCTGTGAGCATGGGTGTAGTACTTTCTCAATCTTATTTGAGTAAGTGTACCTTCAGTAAAATATTTGAGCATGACCCATGAGCTATAGCGCTTGGCTACAACTATGAACCAGGGGCCAGTCCAGGAGTCAATGATCTCTGGGTATGAAAATGCTGTCCTCAGGAAACCGAGTGAGGCTTATGGACAAGCCTCAATGGCCCAACGTCATTTTTGGGCAAGCAAAAGGCCCACTGCCTCTGTCTCGGTGTCCCGGCTTAGAGTCCATAAAATTTCAAAGGACGAACCTTCTTGGGTCTTGCAAGAGAAATAGATCTGTGCTAGTTCTGCTTTTGCCAAAATTGACGAAAGAAATTTTGCATTTGATGCCTGGGTCTATGGCTTTGCTGGACCTATTCTATGCAAAGAAACAAATAAAAGTTTATTATTCAAAAAGTGTTTATAAAAGATTAAACTGAGCCTTTATAAACAAAAAATGTTTTTGAATAATAAACTTGCTGAAAAACAAACTGAGCCTTTGTACCAAGTTCCAATGAATTCATCAAAATTCAAGCGAGTGGTTTTGATTGGTCAAATTCAGGGCTCAAAGTATTAATAGTCTAAGTTTGATATGAGAAGATATGAGAAGATTTCAAATTTGAGAGTTTGACCATTCAAAACCCCCCCGTAAATTAATTTTTGATGAATTCTTATTGGTTAGGGTAAAACTTAGTGCAAAGCATTAGGTTCAAGAGATGTAGACGCAAGGTGATATACTTTAGATCTGTAACTGGTTGGTTAGTAGGGTTAGGTACCAGATAGCAGGGAAGCGTGTAGGGTCCATTGGTTCACACTACAATAAAGACTTAAAGAGCCTGCTTTTCTGGAGTCCGGATCTGCTCCTCGCCGTTTGGTGCCTCCCTAGGTACTCACAAAATGTAAGGACGCCACGCGTCCCCAAAAATCTTGTGAATGTGGAGAGTCTAACAGTCATTAGCCTCCGTTTCGTCAGCCCACCCCCCACCATCATCATCCCTAATTAGATTGACAATTCTGCTGATTTCTCTTTTTTTGTCTAAATTCTCGTTCTGTTCAGTTGCATTCGAATGGTAATCTTTTTTTGTATGAATAAATTAAGAACTAGTGGGATATGAATATGATAAATTAAGAACTAGTTATTCAGCCAAAAAAAAGGGGAAAATTAGACAACAAATTCTAAAGTTGCTGGTCTTTGTACAAAAATAAAGAAAAGTTGTTGGTCTCAATGAACAAACTTTCTAGAAATAGAAAACACTGTTCACTGTAACTGGTCTCTGTATGCTCCAGTTTGAACCAGAAAACACCATATTCATTCGAGCGGGTTAGGAAGAATAAAAAAATAGAGAGACAAAGAACCCCAACATGAGATTTTTCAGTTAAGATTTACTTGTATTTGAATTGCCGGAATCGAGTTGCCCTGTCTATTCTCGCTGATGAGATTAATCCCCACTAGAGAAATGAAGAAGTTTGGATCATAGCTAGAAGGGAAAAGAGGTTTTGGGTCCTTAGTGAAGAGCAAAGAAAGAGGGATGAGAGTTTGAATAGAAAAAGAGAAAGCAGTAGAATTGTCGGAGTCTTGTTTCACTGATAATCACAGGGAGCCTTCATATGGTCACCGGTAAAATCACCGGCCATCGGGAAAAGGCACTTGGGACTAGGGTTTCATGTTTTCATTGTCGGACAGAAAACAAGAGAGGCAGGGGATACCCGGGCTGGGGGTAAAGGTACGGACTAACGGAATAGAGATTAACGGCTGTTAAGCTCCTCACTCGCTTTTCTGTGAGGAGTGATTTTACGTGATTTTAGGACGTGTGGCGTCCTCACGTTTTGTGAAGACTTTGCAAGACGCGAGGCAGTGAGGAACAGATCCGGACTCGCTTTTCTGTGGATTTGAACTTATGGTGGCTTATCACGCAGACTATTGGTAAAGGAAAAGATACTGAACCTATATGTCTTGCTGTAATTGAACTATATTCAAACATTTCCTCTATCATAGAGGGAGGAATTATATGAACCTTTTCGTACCACTTTTAGACTGTATATCATTACAAAGGACCATTTTTGGGGCTGCCAAAACACCAAAAGATTGGTCCAAATCCAGTCTACCTAATGCAAGACCCCACATAGATGGGGCCAATATTACATAATGGCCTTTGTTTTTTATATATTTACCAATTACAAATCAGACATGGTTGGTTGATGTTGTGGAGAAGAAGATATATCACAAGATCTTCTGCCAGCAACAAGCATGTTAACTCGATAACAACACGGAATCTAGCTGTATATTTGGAGCATCTGCATCTCCCCGGGCGATGTTTCCAATGTATTATGTATACGGCTGTATTCCATTCTGCCAACGTGTTGATACGCTTTTGGGCTATTGAGGAAAAACTTCAAGCAGAAAATACACCTTGGACCAGCCCAAGATGCTACACAAAAAAGACATAAAATAGAAGGACCTGATACAGCTCATTCTTTTCTGAACTTGGAACTTATAGTTATATTCGTAGATCTATAAACCAAACTGCCCATACTTTGGGCTAATCAGCAAAAGAGTATAGTAAATTATAGAGTGTGGTGGGGCAGCCATGCTGTTTGTATTGAACAATTGCTGTTTAGTGATTTAGGGTGCGTTTGATTTATAATTGGAATTGAAGTTGGAATGGTCTATTCTTATAGTCTATTTGGTTCATACAGAAATGAGAATGGAAATTAAAATCAGTAAAAATGGGATTTCATTCCTAAAAAAAAGGCAATGGATGACTATTCCCTCAAATAAAAAAAAAAATATTATTCCAGTAGGAATGGGAATAGAATTCTAATTCTGTTCAATCAAACAGTTGGAATTAGAATAGCTCATTCCGATTTCTATTCCAAACCCCTATTCCCATGAACCAAACGGGGCCTTATTTTTATGTATCAAACGGATATATAGCTCATTACAGAAAAATCTATGTAAATGCATTTGAGAGTTATTTGTTGGGAAGCCCCTAAGCTACGGAGGAGAACTTGACGGTACAAATCAAGGACTAGTTCAGATCAGTTGAATGTGATGCTTGATTATTTAGAGAGTTGTGGAAATAATGATAATATTCTATGCCAATAATACATTTATGGGCCCTACTGTAATACAGGCGTGTAACATTATCATTAACACCACAGCCCAATGAACAGCCGTTGCAATGAGCTTATCTTTGCTACTCACGCTTCCTGGCTTGTCAAGGCTTCAGGCAAGCCTCTGAACCTCCTTAGACAGGACCCTGGCCCTTGTCCCCAGCCTGGCTAGATAGAGATCAATGACTTGGGCCTCCGATCATGTAGATCGATCATTCAAATCCATGAAAATTAGATTGGAAACACTTTCACACTTATTTCAAGGGAAAGATGTTTCTAATGCACAGCTGTAAAGGCTTGTGAAGATGAAATTTGAATTCCTTAATCCATTCAAACCATTAAAGATGTCAATTAATCAGAAAATCTCCTAAAAGCAAAAATCATGTATATACCCTAAAAATACAACATTAAGACTTGAGCCACACACCGTGGATATAAATGCATGTAAATTATGGGTAAATATTTCCTATATACGGTTGACTATTACATTCTCATATCTATGAGTATCTCAACCCACGTGCCAAAAGAAGGAGAAACGTGTCGTTGGTGTCGTGATGAGATGAATAGATGATGAGACGGATGACTCTTCTGAAAATTCTCTTACATTCTATTTCATGCAGGCACAAGATTAGAAAGCAGGGACAAAATGGTGGTGGCCCCTTCTATCTTTTCTTCTTGGCTTTGGTTTGCACTTTCAATAGAAATGATGGGTTCAGCCCAGAGAGGCGCTCGCCGAGCCCCGGGGCCCGGGCCCTATAATTGACATCCCTACCACCGACGCCTGTTTGGGACCATTAGGGTAGAATCAGTGCTGCTGTCCTGGAAAATATGCATATATATATATATATATATATCCTTCGCTCCCTCTCCATCCAACGGAGTGGTTAGGGTGTCGCAACCGGGCAAGCCCCAAATGTATGTCTTATTATAGAGTGTAAAGTTTTTAAAATCGACCAGGATTCTTGGGTCGAATGGTTCAATTGTTCAAATCAAACGATCGGCCTGTTCTAACAAAAAGTTAAAAAAATAAAAAACGGTTCAAACGGTTCAAACGATTAATCGTCTGGGTCAGTGGTTTATTGATCAAAATCAACGATTTTTGAGAAAAATCCGATTTTAAAAAAAAAAAAAGAACTGATCACCTGACCGGTTTCTGATTTTTCCAATCCGATCCGATTTTAAAACCCATGATAGAGGGTGTTAATGCTTTAGAGTGATATGCTTATGGTAGTGTACACTATACCCTAGATAATACTCAGAATACAAACAAAATAAAAATATAAAATCTACGGCAAAAATAATCAAACAAAAGATCAGAAGTGACTATGAACCAGAGATGGATCATATCCTGTAGGAATTGGTTTCAGGTTTTTGGAACCGAACCTATTCTTTCCTTGTACACCCCTCCAAAAAATTGGAATATGTTATTAAAAAAACTTACTTTTCAATAATAATATAGTTCAAAATTTATATTACTTTTATTGGTTAAATTGAGTAATTTAATTTATATATTATCATATTATATTAATAAATGATTTAAATATATCATTATAGTTTAAATGTTATAAACATTACCTTTTACATTGAAGAAAAATGATCACATCACTTAATTAAGTGGCTTAATGGTCAAGTAAGATTATGATCGTTGTAAGTTGTAACTATGAACGCTTGTATTAAAATCTTTACATTTTAAAAATAAGTTAAATTTCAAGGCCGAATCTCCGAATCTGATTGGGTAAGATACCCCCAATCCATGAATGGGGTGGGTGGGAGTCAATCCATTTGTCTCACCCCTAACTGTTTCATAAAAAAACAAACAAGCGAAAACTAACATCTCGAAACGCCAATAAAGGAGGACAAGCTGCGTCCAACAGATAACAATCTAGCCAATAAATGTACCAAAACAAACAAAGTTTTAAAATGCAAACTCCACACCAATTCAATTTGGGGTTTTAGCAAAAAAGAGAAACCCCACTTTTGGCAATACAATCTTCTAAATTCCAAACTTAAGTGATGCAAGAATATTTCAAAGTGAAGAATTTTAAGTTAAAAAACCATTTCATTATTTTAATCATGGCTTTTAAAACCGACCCAGTGACCGAACCGGTCAGGGGTCCGGTTACCAGGTTGAATGGTCCAACCATTCGAACTGAACACTTGGCCCATTCTGACAGAAAAAATGTTTTCAAAAAAATAAAAAACGGTCAAAACCGTTCGAATTATTCAAATGATTAACCGTCCGGTTCAGCGGTTCACTGATCAAAATCAACGGTTTTGGAGAAAAATCCAATTTTTAGAAAAAACAAAACCGATCAAATGACCGTTCCCAGTTTTTCCGGTCTGACCATCCGGTCCGATCCGAAACTTTACCAATTGAGGCAATTAGCGCCTGCAAGAACAAACAAAGGCACTATGTACAGAACAACACTGGTCTACTCACTCTTGCTTGGTCTATAACCTGTTTTATATGCATTTGTTGAAACAATTCAAAGACCATGTCATGTTGAAACATAAAAACCGTCCTTTATACTTAAATTCTGCTTAGTGGGGATGGAATTGGGAGATGTGTTGTAGCATTCTTGTCAGTAGCACGTCCATGTGATCCAACCCAGGTTATTAATACTTTGCCCCATACACGGGTTTCCATGCAAAACGTTTCGTAGCCATCTTAACTACTCGAAACAATTTCAAATCAAACAGATTTCAGACTGTTGAAGTCAAGACACTCTACATATCAAAGAGATCCAAAGTCAAAAAAGAACTGTATAAGTGTATAGATGATGGTTTTCCCACTGCAGTACTCTCTGATCTCAATTCACTTGACAAAGTTTGAAAGTTGGGTAGTAATCCACGTGAAGAAGCAAAGACCCGTATCTCCATGCAAATTTTTGAACTGGTGGGGAGACTTATTAATGATCAGGCTCAGTATCAGGTGGGTATGGGTGCTAACTATATTTTATTTTATGTACCACTTGGTACATATAAATGTGCAGCCTCGTGTTAAGAATCCTTTCTTGAATCAAAACCCCTTTTCAAACTCATTTGAACGTTTAGAAAATATTCAAAATATGTTTGAAAAATGGTTTAGATCAGACTTCAGAGATCCATTCTTAACCTTCCCTTTGCACATGTCCATGTCTATGTAAGCCATTTGTAATTACCGATATACCCTCCACCGTATGTAGCTGCTTTGGTTCAACTACTTTAATTTGAAGAAGCCATGCACTGAAAGAGGCTTGTCTGGACTCCGGATAGGGGGGCCTGAATGGCTGTATGATGACTAAATTTGGCTCTCCTGATTTTTTACCAAACATCGCTTTTAGGTTTTTTGAATGAACCCCACCTTCCAAATCAAAAACCGTGTGTGGAGACCCTCCCAAATGGTACACTTGTACTCATTTAATTACTTCTAACAATTGGATGCCATTTTCTTTGTTTTGTTAATTTAAATAAAATTTAAGGTGGCCACCCCTTCAGAATAAATTTTGGGTCAAAAAAATCTGGTTATCATCAAATATGGTTTTATTATTAATGTATTCCTCTTTTACATAAAATATTTTACATAAAATATTCATGTAAACTTTTATGTCATACACAAGGTGTCAATCAACTGGTTGGTAAGATTTCCTATTAATTGTAGTGGAGACGTAAAACCGAATCTTGTCTACACCTAAACGGGTAGAGGGGGGGTGTTATGGGTTGGGAATGAGCTACCCCATTATATAGTCCTTTAAGAAGATATCAAAAAAAATTGAGGTCACAAACCCCTCATGCAATAGCCAAAGAAACCCATCTGTTAATGCATTTTATCAATTTTTGTAAGTTTGGATAAGCAACCAACACACAGTTTCAATAAAGTTCCAACCAGCAGACATTGCAGTCAGGAACATCTCCCCCATGAATGACAATTGACAAGGAGTTGTTCCCAATATACTAGTGCAGTATTTTGTGAATGTTAGATCCTACCCTTTTTGTAAAGCTTGGGACTTAAAAGTAATTGTCAGGTCAGATATACGTAGCTTTATAATATTTACAAACCGATTTAGTGGTGGTTGTTACTTACTTCACCAGCTTTTCTTTAATGCTATCTGGTTTGGTTTTGATACCAACTGAGGATGATTTGACTTGACTTATTGAGACGATGACACGTGGATTTGACTCAGCACAAGTAATAGCTCAGCATCATGGTTTGACCACAACTAAGTAATGAGCCTGTAGAGCAGCTCGCTACGTCATAGCTCGCTATAGGGGGAGTTCGCTACAATGCGAGCTCCCGGTCCCCCGAGCTACTGAGAAGGGAATACTCCAAGGCTATTTCAGCTCACGATCTAGGGAAACCAGCTCGCTCCAGCACTTGGGCAGAAGAACTGCCCCAAAGACCAACCTTGATGAGGGTCACCTCGAAATACCCCTAAGAGCTTGCTACAAAGTAGTTCACGGCAATGATAGCTCGCTACGAAGTAACTTGCTACTGAGTGATGCGATGCTCTCAGGAAGCTTCCATCTGACAAGACCGTACCAATCAGACTGCGCTATGTCTCTCGACTGGCGATGCAGTCCTTGTCCTTTCGACAGTCTGCATCCACATCTTTCGACAGATGGAGGCGTGCCTGCCCCTTTAGTACGTGTCGCTCAGCCAAGTGGATAGTACACTATAACGATCACCTGCGCAGACCTGGTAGGTAACGGCTACGATAGAAGCCCAATGGCGGTTACGCCCGATTTGACAAGAACGCACCTATAAAAGCCTTTTAGGTGAAGGGGAGAGGCACATTCACTCACTCTGGAATTTTCATCTGAACTTGAATTCATCTAGCGCGACCTACACTCTTAGCCTTTTACACTCTTTTCTTCCTCTCCAGCATTCTAACTTAAGCTTCGGAGTATTCCTGACGGGCAAATCCCCTGGAATCCTTCTTCTTCGTCTTCTCAGCTGTCGTCTATTGCCAACAAGGAGCCAGTCAACAGCCAGCTAGAAGTGCCCAAATCGTGCCGCATCATTTGGTGTCGTCTATGGGATACGCTTCTAAAAGCCTTCCTCTAAGCTTTTACAGTTCCTTCTTCCAAAAAACTCAGCATTCATGGCTTCTTCCAGCAATGCCGGACGTGGCGCCAGCCAGAATGCTTCTGGGGAGCAGCCCCAGCTTCCTACTGTCTGCATCGGATAGTTTATCGTCCCCCTCTCCGTGGACGGGGTTCCCAGTCTGAACGTGCATCCTACAATGGCACCCGCGGTCGCTCCACTCCCTTCCACAGTTGGAGCAACCTTTGTTGAACCCTCAGTTGTGCCCCCAGAGGCCAGCCCGAACCAGTTGGAGGACTTAATGCAATGCATGCGAGCCATACAGGCTCAAATGCAACAATTTCAACAGTTCCAACTCTACCAACAACAAGTGTTGCACCAGGTTTCCCAATACCAATAACAATAGCAGTTCCCCTCTCTGCCTCAGGCCCAGCCGTCGCTTCCCCCTCGACATCCGGCCACAAAGCAGACCAGGCCCTTCCGCCAGAGTGAGCGACCTCGCCGGGAAGAGGCCTCCCAGGCCCAGGATCCCGCCAAGAGCCAAGCCTCTTCCCATAGCAATAAGGAGAGGCCAACTACCCCTGCCTCGCAACCTGTGGGCAGGTCAGGGGCCTCCCAGCCAATCAAGCCTGTATCACCCCGGCCTTCGCAGTTCGAGCCCCCGCTCACGGAGAATCCGTTCGAGGTCCTGGCCGCAAACTATAGGCAGGGGCCCTTCGGTCCAGAGTCACCACCAGCAGTCTGAGCTCGGCGACACTAAAGCATCAACCACCAGTGATGATCCAGCGAAGTAACAGCAAAGACGTCGGTGAGCTCGCCGAACTGCTACCCGAGTCTCTCCCGAGTTCAAAGAAAAAGAGGAGGTATGCTCAGGTGAAGTGAAAGCTACCCCTCTCCTCTCAGTTTCTTCCCCGTTATCTCCAAAACTCCTCGTTGTTCCCATGCCAAGGGACTTCAAACTCCCTCCACTGGAAAAGTATGACGGATCCTTCGATCCAAATGATCAGTGGACGCCTTCCAGTCCCAAATGCACCTAGCAAGAGCCAACGACTCCTACATGTGCGTGGCCTTCTCCACCACTTTCAAAGGAGTAGCCCACACCTGATACCGAAACCTCGCGCCCGGCTCGATAAGAAGTTGAGCGCAGTTTGTGCAAGTTTTCACCTCTCACTTCGTCACCAGCAAAAGGTGCCCGCGAACTCAGGAGAGCCTCCTCGGCATAGTGCAAAAGGAAGGGGAGTCCATCCGGAGCTACATCAAGCGGTTCAGTGACACTTGTTTGCAAATACCCGACCTGGATCCCGTAGCTCGCCTCACAGCAGCCAAGCGAGGTATTATCCACAAAGAGTTCAAGTGGCACGTAGTTGTCAACCAACCCAAAACCGTGACCGAGTTCCTTAAGCTCGCGGATCGGTTCATAGAGACGGAGGAGGAAATCAACCAGAAGGACGAACAGGCCCTAGAAAAAAGAAAGAGGGAGCCAGAACCCTCGTCTCAAGGCGACAACAGGAAGAGGAAGGACCACTTACCACCATACAGTGAGAGGCGGCAAGCGCGGCGAGCTCCCCAGGCTCCATCTCCCCCCACTTATCGATCTCCTCGTTGCAGATCGCCCTTTAGCTCTTCCGCCTGGCCACAACATAATCATTAACACCCTCCCAGTTCCCCACTGGGAGCCGCGGGTAGAGAAACGGATGAGAAGGACCAAGAGGAATCACCCCCTGTTGCGGGAGCTCGCCCTCCTCGAGGCCAACTCCGCCAGCACCTCCTTCAGATGGAGGCAGCGGAACTTCAAGCGATGGAGAAGTAAAGTCTGGCTCTGCAGACCCGAACTCAGTACCCCCAGAGGTGGGAGTCCGGTCAGGACGCGATCTCTTCACTTTGCGCTTATGTTTGCTTGAGAGGAGGCGGTGCGCATCAACACTAGACATGATGGCTGCCAAAAAACCACAAGATATTAGTTTGATAAGAAACAAAATGTATATATACACAATATTGTTACAAGGCACTACGCGACCTAAAAAGGCAACCTACCCGGGCTCAAGCCAGCCTGTGCGAGCTTCTCCTCGGTCAAGTAGTCCGAATAGAGGAAGCCTATCGATGCCCAGGACAATATCGTTTTCCGAATTTCAGGGTCTAGCTCGACCCCGGGGTCCTGGATGGCGCCCCTCCAAGAAGTTGGGAAGGGCCACCCCTCAGGGTTATGGACCACAAAATAATCCCGTTTCTAGGCGGGAATCTTGTTTGGTAGCTCGTACAAGAGCTTATAGCTGTGATAGGGAGAGAGGTAGTAAAAATGACTTTCCGGAGGAACTCCGAGAGCATCATTTTTGATACAAAGAATAGAAGCAAAAATGTTAAGGTTCAAGGGGAGACAATACTCATTACACAAAGAAATGGTCCCAACCATGTTCTAAATAGCGTTGGGATGAAGCTGATCGATGGTAACATTAAAGTGGTTTAGCACCTACACTATCAGGGGGTGCAGGGGAAGACGCAAGCCAACCTCGCGCTGTTCCTAGAAAACAACTATATCATTGGGACCATGCTCCCAAGGGAAGTTACCAGTGGGGAGACTGTAGACGAGGTCCCCAGGAAGGTGAAAATAGCGGATCAGAGACTTGAGTCTCTCCGCCGTCATAGAGGAAGGACCGGAGGTGTCAGGCTCCCAACCCCGAGAAGTAGAGGCCATATCACCGGAGGTCTCCCAAGCCTCCGGAACCTGCTCCCAAGCTCCCCCCGAGCTCGAGGGAGCATCGTCGTCCTGGTTACCGTCCCGGTAATAAGTATGGTACGGATACCCAGACATGATTGACAGTGATTGAGACTCACTGGAAAAGACGAAACGAAGTGAACAGAAGAGCTCAGGTAGACTAGATGGATGCGCGACCTCAGAATTCGAAGACAGCAGGATAGCATGAAAGGAAATGAGACCTAGGGGGCCCTCCTATTTATAGTCACTATGCCTCTGAATCAACGGCCCAGATTGAGGCAGATCCGACGGTTCACAGTCAAGTTGACCGCATGCCTTCTGAAACCGAAATGTGACTGGCTGCACGTCTCCCATGATTGAGGTTATGGCAGCTGCACGACATCCGGAGTTAAGAGCCGCTTCAGCGTGTTTTCAATATTTGAAAAGTCAGAAATCCCCTAATTCCCACGCACGCATTTAATATGAGCAGTCAATCGAGTTTGAATTTCGGTCAAATCAACCCGTCACACTTCATGAACTCCTCATGCTAAGGCAGCACTCTTAGCCCAAGAAGTGGGGGGTAATTGATGGAGGATGATTTGACCCAACCTACTTCGACGATGACACGTGGATCTGACTCAACACGAGCAACAGCTCAGCATCATGGCCTGACCACAACTAAGTAACGAGCCTGTAGGGCAGCTCGCTACATCATAGCTCGCTATAGGGGGAGCTCGCTACAATGCGAGCTCCCGGTCCCCCGAGCTACTGAGGAGGGAATACTCCAAGGCTATTTCAGCTTGCGAGCTAGGGAAACCAGCTCGCTCCAGCACCTGGGCAGAAGAACTGCCCCAAAGACCAACCTTGATGAGGGTCACCTCGAAGTACCCCTAAGAGCTTGCTACAAAGTAGTTCGCGACAAGGATAGCTCGCTGCGAAGTAGCTTGCTATTGAGTGATGCGATGCTCTCAGGAAGCTTCCATCTGACAAGACCATACCGATCAGACTGCGCTACGTCTCTCGATTGGCGGCACAGTCCTTGTCCTTTCGACAGTTTGCATACACGTCTCTCGACAAATGGAGGCGTGCCTGCCCCTTTGGGATGTGTCGCTCAGCCAATCGGATAGTACACTATAACGATCACCTGCGCAGACCTGGCAGGTAACGGCTGCGACAGGAGCCCAGTGGCGGTTACGCCCGATTTGACAAGAACACCCTTATAAAAGCCTTTTAGGCGAAGGGGAGAGGCACATTCACTCACTCTAGAATTTTCATCTGAACTTGAATTATCTTACTTGCTCACAAGCTAACCTCACGAGCATAGAGATCTAGCGCGACCTACACTCTTAGCCTTTTACACTCTTTTCTTCCTCTCCAACGTTCTAACTTAAGATTCGGAGTATTCCCGCCGAGCAAATCCCCGGGAATCCTTCTTCTTCATCTTCTCAGGTATCGTTCGTTGCCAAAAAGAAACCAGTCAACAGCCAATTAGGAGTGTCCGGATTGTGCCGCAATTCAAAATATTGACCGAGTGAATGTGGCAACTACTACTCACTCCTGGAGAACCTTACCTTTGTTTAGGGTAAGTGTCCTGTGCTACTACTCTTGTTAATCAGACCACTCAATTAATTAATCCTCTGTATAATGGTCCTCCTTTGAGAAAATAAATGAGATTTTCTGCATTCTTAAATAGTCAAATAGATTACAAAGGGTCATATAATAGACAAGACAGGGGGAAAACGGTCTTTGCGTGTAGATGATAAAGTGGCAGCCCCAAATGGGGGGACATCGGGACATGTAGGGCATATAATGGAGCGGGTCTGAACAAGAAGAACTAACATAGCCATATTTGGTGGGGTCATCAGTAATATAGTTCATATAGTCGACAACATATAATTGAGTGGGATAAGGCATGGATGAAAATGCTAATTATGATGAGTAAAATCATTCATAAATTAAAATGAATTGGACCCATACACAATATTATAAATTTTAATCAAGTTTGGATGAATATTTAGGGCTGTATTTGATTGTAATGCAATTTGTTTGCATTGATACAAAATTATAACAGTGCAAATGATTTGGGTGCAAATTTTGATTTATTTTTGTTTAAAATTTTACTTTATTTTGTTTGATTGCAATATAAATAAAGTAAAATAATATTTAAAGCAAAAAAAAGTAAAATATAACAAAATTAAACTATAATTTTCATTCTTTTCATTTGTCCTCCCATGTATTTGTATTACTGCAAATAAAATTATGCAGCAACTAAAGAATCCATGTGACTAGATCTCCTGAGAGAAGAAATCATTTACGCACCCTGAAAAAACATGGTATATAAGGAATATGATGGAGCGGGTCTCAACAAGAAAAACTCCATCACTCCATATCCATATTTGGTGGGGTGAGTTCCTAAAATAATATTAATTGTAGCCTTGATTAATGATTGGTTTAAAAAAGAAAACAAAAAAGGAAAACAGAGTTGAAGTTGGGATATAGGGCTGATGTGCCCAATGCAACTAAGCACATGATTCATCCAAACGGAGTTCACATCAGCACCCCACAGCATATATCGTATCGGGAGATGTTTCCAATACATGGTTGAGATGTGTTGTGAGGCGCTGATGTGAACTCATCGAAAAGGGAATCCCTTGTTTAAGGGGTTCATGCCATTTGGGTTTGCCACATCATCCCATTCACATAAAATAATGGAAAAATCTCGATTAATACCATGTACTTTGGGTTTAGTGCTACTTTGATCCCCAAACTTTAAAATGCTACAATTCAATACTCAAACTTTCAAAATATATCAATCCAGTATCTATCATTAATCAACTGTTAAGTGACATTTAAAAATAAATACAAATGCCCTTCAAGTGTCATTTAATTGTCTTTATCAACCATTCAAATATTGACAAAAAATTAACAGTCCCAAATCCTTGCCTCTTCTATTCAATAAAGTTGGGGTTTGTTAATTTTTTGTCAACATTCTTGAATAGAAAAGGCAAGGATTTGGGACTGTTAATTTTTTATCAACATTTGAATGGTCGATCAAGAAAATTAGACCATGCAATTCGTGCAATATACTATTTCACTATTCTATTATATTAATGATATATTGGTTGTTAAATTATGAACACTTGTAATTTTGTTACAATCCGGTGACTCCATAGTCAAGTTAATCACTTGGCATCCCCTCCAGTTTGAAGGTGCAAAATCAAACATGCAGAAATGCAGATTCTATGTGGTATGGCCGGTGGTCCTGACATGCATCCTGCTCTGCCCCCACCCCCGGTTCTCTTGTAATGTGCAGTATGTAATACCATGGAAAGGAAATTTCGACAAAAATCCAATTAATTGATTATCACTCTTATGAGTTATGATGCCGGTTATTTTTTTTTTTTTTTTTAATATCATGTCTTTCTGTTATCATTATAGAACCCAAAAACTCATCCTCAGTTAATAGAATGAGTTCTATTAACTTGGTGTAAAATCCAGGGATTCAAATTGAATCCAAATATTAATATAAAGGATCTAGAGTACATTAATTAACAGAAGTTTCCAAACAACACCGATTTACATATATATTAGGGGCGTTTGAGCACAAGAAGCGAGACATATACATATAATCTCGTTTGGTTTTCAAAGCATCATCTCAACTACAGTAATCAGGAATATGGAAGTAGTACCGAGTAGCAGAGAATGATAGGAAGAGTTCGTCAATGTACGCGTGAACATTTGGTGAGGTTTGTCTCTAACACAGCCACAGCCACAGGACATGGAGATTTCAACGCCGCGGATTGTACATACATGCATGTGAAGTCTGCTGGGATATTCAGGCCAAGGACACAAGAGAAAGAAGGTGGAGGTGGTTCTCGCAATTATTGGATAAGACCACGAAATTTTTGGAAGAAAAGCCTTGTTTGGATGTCCCACCTATTTGGCTATTTCTGGTTTTTCTGTTAATGATAGTGCCAATTTTGGACTTTTGTTTTTAAACAAATTAAAATCCCAACCATCAGCCTGATACCAACTGTATTTGTTTGAAAGTAAAGACCTATTGGGGATCTCATTCTCACCTAACAGCTTATATTCTTAGGCTGAACAGTTCTTGAAAATATTGGTGCTTAATTTCTTATCAATAAGATTGATACACTTGTTTATTTATTTATTTTTATTTTATCAACATGACAGGGTGCCTTTTATCATCCTAAATCTTTCAAAACCCTCAACTTTGTATGTATGGGTGTATCTATGCATCTTTATGATCATCGGTTGAAGGGATGAGAGATTCATTATATGGATGGCCGAACCCTACAGGTAGGTTGGGCGAAATTTCAAAAATTTCTCTCTCTCCCATGTGAGAATCGCATTCCCTATTTTAGAAACTGCATTTTCAATGATCAATCTTAAATCTAAACCAAACCAGATCTGAAACCAAAATGTAGGAGATGGATATACTTGATACGGAGTAGTAGTAACCCCCAACGGAAGTGTTCACGCCCAAAGAGATTACCAAAGACTGCTCCCACTAAAGATGAGACAGCGTAGGGTGGAGCAGAATTAGTAGGATGACTCTTCAACAAGAACCTGATTCTTCACCAAGAATCTGAAGGAGTGCGAGTGAGCACAACTTCAGATTACCTTTTCTGCCAATAAGGTGATATCAAGAACCCTTTCTTGATCGCTCCTACAAGTGAAGATCGAACTGGTAATGGCGGCAATAGCAGAAGAAGGCAAGAGCAGAAAATGGCGTCAATCCAATTGTATGTTGTCTTCTCTCTTGGATCAGTAAGACTGAAGGATTGATATGGGGTTCGCCCTTCTCTTCTATTTATAGCCTTAAAGAGAGGTTCTCTTAATCCCATTAGGAATTTCCTAATCTAAATCTTGTATTTGGATCTGGACTCTCTTTAAGAGATAAGGATAATCCCTTATCTTATCTGCAGATAAAGATCAACCCTCCTAATCCAATTAAGAGTCTCCTGATCCAAATCTTTATTTGGATCTGGACTCTCTGAGTGGATAGGGACAACCCATTATCCTATCTGCTGATCTAAATTCCAGAACTGCCCCTCTTTAATTAATCTAATTAAGCCAATTCGAATTGGGCTTTAGGCCCATTAAGTCCATGTGCTCACTTATCCTCCAAATTGTTGCCCAATTGGATATCCTTGTATGGCGTGAGACTCAAACATTGATCTACACATCAGTCACATGGGTTCAGCCCAGCCTCTGTTACAAGGCCTGGCCGAATTCACTGTAGGAGACAGTAAACCCTTGAGTCCATCACCATGGGCTCTTAATGGGCCCAACATTTACACTAAACGGTCATTGGGTCAAGCCACCTTATAAAAACCCAAGGACTGTGGGCAGATGCAAAATTAACCCATCAGGTATTACCCTCAATGGTCTTACATTTAACTTCTCAGCCCATAATGATCAAACACTACCCGACAAGAGAAGACCTCTCCCTCGGCTGCAAGGTACAGTGCTGCACTCTCTACTCACATGGATCCTGGGAATTAAAACCTTTTGCAAACATTTTGAAGCCATTATATATATATATATATATTGCAAAACAAATTTCAACGGTTGAAATCGGCTGTCGGCAGCTTTGGTTTCCATTAGAGAGAGTGCATCCCCGATCATTCACTTTGTCTGACAAAGGGGCTGATCCTGTCACTATGATCACCCACTCAGACGAATTATCGGACTGTCCCAACATACCAAGGTTTTGACCCCCTCTAAGGATCTCACTGATTGGCATATCAAAGACAGCTCAATCCGACACTTAGTGCAATATCATAATCGAGTCTAGGGGTCAGGTGTAACATTCCAGTTTTGCCCATCTATCTCCAAGGTCTAGGGCAATACTGGAATTCTGAGTCGGTTCAGGGTTTCAAGAAAACCCACACTGCATGTACCTCAGGTCTCACCCTGGCAGCTGAGACAAGCCACCCCAACCAACTTGGCGGCACATCAGTGTCAGCCTTGGCAGGATAAATCTCCCCAGATCTATCCAACGGCTGTAAAGTTTCTAAACTAACACGAGTCTCATATGTGTCCAGTTTAAGGGTATTACATAAAAACACACCATAATAACATGAATCAAATATGTATTTTATTCATTTACATTAAATGTCATAAGGTACATCATTCTGATTAGAGCTAAGGGCATACACTGTCTAACATCGATATGGATACGATATGCCCAATACTTTGATTTTGAAAATATGTTGGTTCATTTTTTTTTGGTAGAGTTATTGGATGTATGTTTTTTTCTTTTGTTTCCGCATCCAAAACTAAAAATATGTTCTTGAATTTCTGATTTAAATAACATATTTTCTTTTAGTGATTTTATATTGTATGTTTTATAAATTATAAGACATTTTTTGCACTTTGGGATGTGTTTCAGTTTTTTGACGATGTGACAATTCTGAAAACAAATGAAAATAAAAACATGAGACCATCTAGATTGACCATATATTTGTTACACACCTTTAGTTAATTTTATCAATTCACTTTATAAGCTTGTATTGAAGCTTTCTCTAAGGCCCCATTCGCTTTTCAAGAAGTTACTCAGTTAAATGCACTTATTTGATTAAGTATTTTCTGGGAAGTATTTATTCGGGTAAGTGCATTCACCTATGTTTTTTTTGTTTCTTAAGTAAATAACATAATGACCATTTTAGCCATAAAAAATTGTTATTGAAACGGACAATTTTGCCACATCCAAGTGTTGGCAACTTTCCCTCCTAGTGGAAAAATTATTTACTCATACAGAGATGGTACTCAAAGAAAATAAATATTCCATAGACCTCACATAAATTTGAAAAAAGAATATGAATATCTTCTTTGTCAATTTAATTAATATTTTATTTCAAAAAGGATATTTTCCTTTGCATTTACAATCGACTTAAAATAAAGCTAATTTTAGCCATTTGCAAGCTTTTGGACTGATCTTTCCTTGCGACCTGTGAGAGTAGAAACCTACAAGGTGGTGGTGGAAGAATCATATAGGGTTCCATCAGGCCACCGAACCATGTCGTCATGTGGAAGATTCGTATTTCCTTTAATCGATTATATGAAGATTGTGACTCAAAAAAAAAAAAAAGATTATATGAAGATTGAAGCATCAATTGGATGCCTATTTTCAGATAATGAATAAATGAACTACTTTGTATTTCTTTTCCAACAACAATTTAAGCACAATGTTTTCAATGTTTTCAATTCTTCTGTTTTATTTCTGTCATTTTATTATTTTTAAAACATTGTTTAGAAACTGGTTTGTCAATTGGGTCTCATCTGGAATATTAAGTAAATCCCAACTGCATTTAAGAGGTTTTCTGCAACATGATTGATTTTAATTTTCTAAACAAAAGCCACAGCCACATTAACAAAATTAATATAATTTTGAGAAACAAAATCAACATAATTTTGCTGATGTAGTAGTTGTTCTTGCTTTGACAAAAAATTATAAACGCTTGTGATTTAGTAAGTGTTTTTGACAATATTGTTAGTTTTGTTTTTGAAAACAAAAACAATTACTATATCGATAAAATATATTATTTTTATTAACATAACAGTTGTTTGTATTTTTGAAAACAAAATCAATTATATTATCAAACAACCCTTTAGGCGTTTCGATTTCCTAGCTAGTATTAAAAATACGTTTTATTGAACAGATTTGAGTTCAGAAGTTTGCACCACTCTTCAGTTTGAAGAGGATGAGGAATTCCTTATATTCTTATCCCCAGCTGTTCTTGGACAGAGATGTAGAATTAGTTTGGTCATTGGGTCACAGGTATAATGGTTCAACAATTTGATTGGATTGCAACTTCAGCTCATTTAAATAAATTTAAAAATCAAAAAATTTGAAATGCTTTTCTAAAGCTAATTCATCACAAAATTCCAAATAATTAATATTAAAAAATGTGTTAATTAAGCAAATCTAAATTAATTTTAAAGCTATTTCATCACAAAATTCGAAAAAAAATATTAAAGAAAATTTGTCAACACTTAAAAACAGAATCGATGAGAGATTTGAGATTCTAGTTCCTCCCCAAATAACCCAGTTTCCCAAGGATGAGATGAAACAATGGATTTGGCCACTGGGTTATCATGTCTCCTTTATGGGGCCGCACCTCTTATCCTTGAGGCTTGTGCTAGAACTAGCATGTCTCATTTACTCTGAAAAAGCGCAGGCTGGTAAGAGGCTCTTAGCCTAGAAAACGAGATCAGGCTTTTTATAAGTTTAAATCAGTCCCTTACAACGTTTTCACAGTACATTGAGAGCATCTCCCAATGATAACATCATCATTTTTAAGATTATCATCGAAAGATATTCTTAATAATTAACAGCGGATGTACTAATATGTGATGTTGTGGGTAACAATCTTATAAGAGGCTGATTTAGTCTCGATTTTTCACATGGTAGGTACGGAAAACACCGGTTTGTAGGAAAGTTCTCAACAAATTCCTGCACAAGCGTTACAATTTTTAACTTGTCTGTTTGTGGAGTCCACACCGAACGCACCTTTCTTCCCACCCTAGGAGTCTAGGGCATATTTTCAACTTTCAACCAATGGATACGGACCACTGCAGATCAAAATGAGTTATCGGACAATTGGTCTGGTCTGGTAGGTGAGAGTAAGAGTAACCGAAACATGACAGGTAAAAAATTGAGCCGATATCTTAAAATATGTCTAAACACTCGTGTTGCCGAACACCTCATAAATTTTGAGGTTGGGTTGGGTTTGATGGTTGGGCAGGGTGCAATAAATTCTGAACAGGGACCAGCCCAAAGTGGTCCCTTGGCCTTTGCTTTTTGATTGAAAATAAGACTGAAACAAAATATTAAGAAAGTTGTTAAGAATTTTTATGAAATTATACTAAATGGGTTTGCTTTTGTGAATTGCTAGTCCAAGCATGGGTTTAAGGTATATATAGATCTTGAGTTGGTTAATAGTGATAATGAAGGAACTGTCTCTCCTCCTTGATTTGTGGTTTATCTAGATTATCTATAAAGGGCATATATGTCCTTTATTCTCATTTTAGAAACTACCCACTTATAATTGTCTAGAAATTGTCCATAAATTATTCAAAAATTATAATTAGTTTTATCTTAGATATATTATCACGTGTAAATGCATGTACATGTTTACTAGTTCCTACAAAAGAATCAATTATATATCCTTAACAAAATGATATTTGTGGTTTGTCACACTTTGAAAGAAGAAAATAGATGTGCCGATTTCCTTGTAAATGCAGGTATTGATTCTAGATGCCATGTAACTTTTGATACCGTTTCAAATTTTCCGATTTATTTTAGAAAGCTCATGCATGAGGATTATACTAATATCCCTATGTTGCGTATTGACTAGTAGAGTTGTAATGTGGCTTTCTTGTTTAATTTGGGTGGGTTTTGAGTGGGTTAAGGTGAGAGCGTTTTGTTTTGGGCTTGGGGCAAGGCGGGCTATATCCTCCCCTCTTATATTTAATTTTCCTTTCGAAATTTGTTAATAAAACTTGTAGCTGGCTGCCCCTCCACCTCTAATAAACTTTGGGGTCTTAAAAAAACGAGTACTTGGCTATTTGCGTTTAGAGTATTAGTTAAACAACAAAATATTTGGATCCAATTTTCCATTTTCAAACCAAATATAGGGTGCAATTTGGGTAATTTCGAACTAAATTGAGTTAGGGTTTGTCATAAAAAATTCTAACAAAATACTCAATCCAATTTGAAGGTGTCAATTGGCTCAATTGATAAGGTCTTTGACTGCTTGTAGTAAAGACTTAGGATGGGGTAAAATCCCACTTCACCAGGCTGGGGGTTATGGGTTCGGGAGATGGGCTCTCCTTTGTTGCATAGCAAGGAATCAAACGAAATAAATAAAAGAAAAGAAAAAACAATACCCAAAGGAAGAAATGAATAGATAAACAAATAAAACAAATTAATTGAGGATTAATTGGACTTGGGATTGTAAAGAGTTGCAGCAATTTTCTTTTTATATGAATAATTTTTTTTTTTTCAAATCAAACACGGCCTTAGTGATTAATTGTGATTTGCACCTTGCAATTCAAGGCTACCGGAGCTGAGCTTTCCATAACACTTCTCTAAAAATACCCATAAATCTTCATGTGACAACTTCTACTGGTCCTAATTAAATAACCGAGAACCTAGTTTGCATCCACATTTCCATACAATAGATTCAGTAAATGAATTCGATATGCTGAATTGAAGTTTGGGGTTTTATAGTTCAGTCCACTGAATCTGTTCGTGGATTGATGTCAAATTTACAGGTAAGATGCAGTTTAAAATCGAGAATGAATGATTTTTTTTTTGTTATTATGTTAACATCAAATAGATATTTAGATTTTATCAAACTATAATCTTATTTGGTTGAATTAATTCAAATTCAACTGTTTGTGTTGCTTTATATCTCATAAAAATTAGTTTAGGAGAAATACCATTTAAAAGCTTACAAAGCCAAGATGAGGAGAGGGATGATTTTATCTTATGTAATTGATATTTATGTGTACTAAACAATAATACATAATTTAGGGTTGGATTATAATACTTAAAAAAATCTAAGGAGAATGACTATTCAACACACCCTAAAGAATTAGTCCCATTGTACAATTGAAATAGGTGCAAACTCAGAATTGATATCAATACAGGGGCGAGTAGTACTGTTTTAAGGTGGGAGTTTTTATTGAATTATTTTAAGTTTCAATGAAATTCAAAATTCTGCAGTATGAAGCAATGTACTTTGCCAAAATATTTACAACCAACCGGTATATAACAATAGAACAACGAAAGGGTATTCATTAAAATTCATCACGTGTATTGATTGATGAAAACTCTTCTGGTATCATGCATCGTATTTATGCCCAAATCATATATTTTTTTTCTCAATTCTAAATGGTTAAATCAAGTACAAATATAATGCTGTAACAACATAATATCAAATTCCTTTCTAGAAGTTGAACTTCTTTTTCCTCGGGAGTCAATGCAGTTCAACCATTTGGGTCAACGAGTCACCCAATATTATTATTATTATGAAAATATTTCCAAAATTATAAAAAATAAAAATCCATTGAACAAGTCAGATGGTCAACAATTCAGTCACCTGGATCATGCGGATTAACATCGACCGTGCTCACTGCAAAAAATATCATAGGTCCCATTAGATAAAAAGCTCCCTTTGCCATTTAATCAGCGAGATCAAAGTCCAAACCCATTCTAATTAAGTTTCCATGCAAGCCCAAATTATAGTGGTCTAAAAAATGGTTAATTATTTATTGAATTAATTAATTAGAATTGATGGATTGATTGATTGATTTTTAAGACCAATTAAGAATAAAATTATGATTTTTTTCATGGCTTTAATTTCCATGGCAATAAATCAATAATAAGGTTCGGGGCTCAATACGCCTAAAATAATCTGGTTTCCAATAACTTGCCACATGCACATTTCGCATTAAAAGCATCAAGGACCTCCACTTATTTGGTACTATTCTACCTAGGAGATTATAGCCACGCCAATACTGGTGTAATGAGAAGATCTCAATCGTCCGTTCTTTCATAGCCTCCAACTAAAGATCAAAAGCATCAAATGGTTTCTATCCAGATTTTTCGCGCATCCAGATCTTAGTTGTGACCCATTTCCACATGTGACCCATCCTTGGGTGTTGGGTCCCGGCCCAGGACGCTCCTACAGTCCTACTCTTATTTTCAATTTTAAATCTTTCAGAGTTTTTGACTTTTGAAATTTAAATACGGGGCCCCGACCCGTATCGATCCGATCCCTCACGTCCACACCCTATGCGGCTATACCTATGTAGTCGGTCTCAAACGTTATAAATGCCATTTATGATTTTCTCTCTCTCTCTCTCTCTCCTCTCCTCAAATCACTCTCCGCACTCTCTCTTCTCTTCCACTTCTATTCTTCTGTTCTGTTTGTTATCTGGACTTGCAGAGATTCGAGTCCTTCGACCATTATCTATTAAACATTGGGCATTTCTCTGACGACGCTCAAGACAATCCAAACATTTCAAAATCCTTCGAGTTACAGCACTTGGACTGGTTGGAAGGTTTAATGGAGGTGAGATCCTTATCACATACTCATTACCCTTCTTTCCTTTATTGTTTCCCTCAGAAACTCATCTGGGTTTTCTCCAACTTCTTAGATTATGTAGATGCTTGAAGAAAAAAGCTCTCAAATGTAACTTCACTGAAGAACCCATATCAGAAGAGTCCAGACAAGTTAAAGGTTAGTTTCTAAACTTCAATTCCTTCTTCTTTCAGAGAATCTTGTTTCAATGAGACATCTAATGGAGGTTTACACAGCAGTACAGTCGACATGAGACTTTTCATTTTTATGCGAATATCTGGTTTTGTGTTTACTTTTTCTTTTCCTTTTTTTTTTTTTTTTCAATTTGTGGGTCAGATGACTGTTAAATCTCTTTTTGATGAGAAGAGGGGGTAATATACCAGAATCTCAACTCTCAAGCATAAATGGAAACACTTTTCGTGCAAAGCGAAACGCTCGATCTCTATTCTTTCAAGTGTTTGGCATCAACCAAATAATCCAAAAAGGAAATGACATCTTGATGGTGCTTCTCAAAAAGTTTTTCCAGCTTTTACATTTAAAAAAGTTCTAAATGGTTTCAGATTTAAAGCTCTTTCTCTCCATTTGACGAACAATGGGACCAACCCCAAACAGGGTCCCAGAAAGGCACACTGTGCCTGACTCGTCATTTTTGCTAGCTTCTGCTGCTTTTCAACTCGGCAGATCCGAGTTGACTCAGATTTAGCAAAGAGGATTTGAAATCTTGTATCAAGTAGAAATTTACTTTGATTTGTAATTTTTTTAACATAGAATGGTGTTTCTTTAACCTAGGGTGCGTAAGCTTGTGATCCCGTGCAGCGCTGTGTATCATTCGGAAGTTGTACAAAGCCATCATGAGGCCACTCGCTTGTTGTAGATTGGACAGAGCGATCAGCCTCGACTTTGACGAGCAAGATCGTAAGCAATCTCAACCCTGAACTCTATAGTTCTTAATTCTTTCTTTCTCCACTCTGTCCTTGCGATGTTCACTCATCAGTTATCATTACCATAGATCTCTATGGGACCCACGTTATTATGATCTTTAGCCATTCAATCCAGTATGATCTGGACTACCATTCTAAGGCAATTTAAAATTATGCTAATCATCAGATCAGATGGGATAGCTTGGACATCCAGGGGTGGGGGTGGGTCCAGCATTTGGCTCGAATCTTGGCTAGATGGCTGATAGCCGTCCGTGGGATGCCATGTGTAGGGCCCACTAATTATTAGATATGGTAATCCAGTTCCTTAATTAAGCTTTTTTCTGAGAAGCGTGGGGCCCGTCATCACCTAACTGGAAGAGCAATCTCAACCATCGGTTGAGTGGACTGTTTCTAGAAGGGGGTCAACTTATAGGACTGCTGGAGATAATTCCCATCTCGGTAACTTTGACTTTCAGATTGGAATCTACGAGATTCATGTTGGTGGGTCCTACACGGCAATCTCATCTTTTCCTGTATTTAATTTGTTCTTTTTTAGTGAGTGGGTCAAGCCATTAATGAGGGGAAATTGAGATAGCAATGAAGCACTGTAGCACTGTAGCACTGTAGCATAGACAAGAGGACGAGATGCAACGGGGTTTGCGTGGTTTCTATTAAATTCAAGCCGAAGAAAATAGTGGGGCCCTCAATTCCGGTACCATACTGGTATCGTACCGGAATTGAGGAGACCTTTTTTTTTCACATTATTTTAGTAATTTAAGAAACAATGTATCAGATGGGGACAGAGATGTCATTGTCAGGGTCTCAGGGAGGCTTTTCATTTGTAGAGGGAATATGAATTTTCTATTTGGATCGGCGCCAACTCCACGGATTCGATCTACTCCATTTCTGTGCTGTCTGCTGTTTTTGTTTTTATCTTTTTTCTATTACTTATTAGTATAGGTTCTATTTTTCTTATTTAAAAAAATGGAAAACATTATTGAACATTTGTTTTTTGAAAATGGAGTGAAATTGTGATAACATTTTTAGTTTAATTACGAAAAAATCTGTCTGTGTTTCTAAAACTATCAAAAATTTCTTTCGAAAGACAAAAAATATATTTAAATCTATATCTATTGATAAAAAGGCAAAAGGAGTTAGGGTGCAGCTTGAGTTTTCAACTTTACATTGGGCTTAGGCCAAAAAACTCAAGTCTAATATAAATTCAGGTTGGGCTTGGGTTGACGTCTTGGGTAGCCCGAGTCCGATTCAATATATTCTACCTAGAAATTGGGTTACAAAGCTCAACACGTTCAATCCAAAGCCCAGCTCAAGATGTTGGGTTAAAGCTCATGTTAGGCCTAGGTTGGTAAGAGAAAAATTATTGGTAATTTTCAATAATTATTGATAATTTTCAATAATTATTGATAATTTACTAATATATAACAAAAATAGAATAACAATAATTAATAATAATTTCCTAACCTAGGCCCGAGTTTACCAACTTAGGTCTAACCTGAGCTTAACCTAATATCTTGGACTGGACTTGGGCTTAGGCGTATTAAGCTTTATAGCCCAATTTCTAGGTAGAACATATTGATAATATGTAGACCTTCTATCATAAAATGTTGGCACAGGTTCAAATTGGGTTAGGTCAAGCTTAAACCGTCCAAGGCCTCAACCCAAACCCAACCTAAGTTTAGGTTAGCCTTAGCATTTTGGCTTAAACCCAGCTCGAAGTTCAAAAACTCAAACCCAACTTGTGCAAAAGTTTGGTTGAACTGGGTTGGGCTTGAGTTAGGCCCACTAAACCTAAGGTACACCCCTAGCTCCTTTTGCCTCAAATTCTTTTAACAATACTCACGCATGCAGGGTCCTGCCAGTAATTAATAGTACCAATTTTAATTTATAGTTACTAATAGTAATATTAATTACTAAGAGTAGTAATATATTATGGTATTTTTAATTATTCTCAAAATAGTTAATAATTATTGTTAAATTTTATAATAATATTTAAAAATTTATTAATAAATTAATAGTTATAGTTAATAATTCTTAATTATGAATTAATAAATTTTAAAATTCTTAATTTATAAAAATATTACTATTATTAATAGTAATAATAGTTAATTTAATAATCAATTTAATTACTCACGAAACAATTCTTAATTTTTAAAATTTAATATTAATAAAATAATTTATTATTATTGGTAATTAATTAATTTGTTAGTAATATTTCACTAATTAATTAATCATGAATAATTATTATACCATTAATATTAATTACTAAATATAGTAATACATTTTGGTAAGAATTAATTAATTAATTAATATTAATATTAAGTGAACTTTGGTATTTTTCAATTAGTCCTGATAAGAATTAATTAATTTTGGTAAACTATTAGTAAATTGTTGACAATATTAGTAGTTAATCTTTAAAATATTACTAAAATAAAAATGATTGATTATTAAAAACAGTAATATGGTTTGAGAATTTTTAATTAATCACGAAAATAATTAATTTATTTTGGTTTGAGTTATAATAAAATAAAATGAAATTATTAATTATAAACAATATGTAATATACCATTCAAAGTAAATGGGTTGGATTAATAAATACCAAACCATACCCGATCCAATAAACCACATCACTTTAGTTAAATGGATTGAATAGAGAGAGAGATGAGTTGAGCTAATTAAGGAGAATAGTTATTTGGATAGAGTGAGAAACGTGAGTTCTAGAGAGGGATTTTAGGTAAAATATATTGAGCTAATTAGAAAATGGAGATAGAGGAGAGAGAGTCAAACCTATCAAGGAGAATGCAGGGTTGGTGTAATGGAACAAGGAGAGGCATGGTGACGTGAACCATCTTGCTATGTATATAGATAGATATATATTAAATATTATTCATATTAAATATATATTATTATATATAACATATTTTCTATTATATATATCAAATATATTTACAATATTCATTATATTTTAAAATTTTTATTTATTTTAAGTAAATTTATTTTTCAAAAAATACTGTAAATTAAAAAATTTAGGGATTTGTGTCCCCGTGGGAAACCTGTCCCATCGGGGGTCGGGGTCACGATGGGGATTTATCTCAGAATTGAGATCCGGACAGAGAATATGATCCCTGCCCCGTTGCCATTCCTATTCAGTTCTCTCTATTAGAATGTTGTATTCTTTCTGAAAGAAACTATCAAATCAGTGGAGGAAAAACACGTTTTTAAAACCAAGAAATCAAAATCATGTTTACTTGATTTCATTTTCAAAACATAGACACTGGTGCATGCTACGCGACGAAGAACATGCTGTGTAGCTATCTTCTAAGGAAAATTGGTTTTCTTAGGGCCTATTTTTCTTGAAACCATAATATGCAGTCACGTTGGACAAAATGGGTAGGGATCTGCTGTCAATAAAACGCTCTCAATACGAACCATTGCAGCCATACATTGGGAACATCTCCTTCATCTTTCATGAAAAGATATTCTTATTGTGTGACTGTGATGATATTGGGATATGTTGGGAGCATCTTGTTGTTAATAAATCTGAACTTGGAGAACTTGGAGAACACTCATTTTTTTCTCAATTTCGACTATGATATGGGAAAGATATAATATCTTAAAATTTTTTGACTAATCAACTGGTATCATAAACATGATAGCTAATCCGGTGTCATTTATCAAAATTCATGTATGGATTTTGATTGATAAAAACCCTTAGGATACCATATCTTTTGTGTATCATAGATTTTCCCTTTTTATTAAGTCTGTTAGGCTGTGATTGGTTTGAAAGAAAAGGTAAGGCTTAAGGTGTAAGTTGGGCATCCGATTTGGATAATATAAAAGCTCGTTTGGGAGGGTTTCTGTGTTGATCGAACTGCATTGACTGAGTGGCCTTGGAAAAGTTACCACAAGTAATTTCACTGGAATCACAAATTTCACCATCAGACTAGGACCCACCATTTATAAAATGTGCGATGTCAGATCATGTTATAACTTAATTCCTGGCTTTTGAAATGTACAATGTCAGATTATGTATGGGGCTTACCGTGCAATGCCAGGACTTCAGATCAGCTACCAACACAGATGTTCCCAATATCTGACTGTGATAATCTGTTGGAACATTGTTGGGAGCGTTTTATTGACAGAAGATCCCTGTTTTGCTAGAAGCTACTGCGAAGAAGTCCTCACAGCGTGGAGCCTACCAATTACTCAGCCCTAACCTGCCAAAGTTGCACCCATAGTTTACTTCAGTATTATTTATTTGCACACTAGGCAGTTGGAGTTGGGACTAGCAATTTGCAAGTTGCAACTACCACTTGTTCGGTCAAGGGGGAGACTTTTGCATGTGCAACTGTGAGGCGTGAGCACATCAAGGCTCTCTCCTGATAGCGACAAATTTCATTGTTGCTTCTTGGCTCTTGCAATGCAGACTTGGCATGGAATCTCAACTGCCATTAACCATGGATGATCCATGCTAGTTTCTTTAGCTTGAAGCAACATATATCTATTACTATTAAAAGTACAACCCCACTTCGCTTCAATGCACGCAGAGAAGCCTCTTACGGGGGATCTCTTGCCTTTTCTTCCTTCTTGTTTTAATAAACCAGACTAGTGGTTTATTTCTTCTAAAATTTGTTTTGCTTTTCGAAAAAAAGTAACACTTATTTCTAAAAATTCAAAAAGTTACAAAATTTTAATGGAGTCTCAAGCTCTGAGAAGGGGAACAATGTGGGCTGGATGGGTTTTGGTTTTAAAGAAGATTGGGCCTAAATGGAAGGCTAATCATTGAAAGTCACTGAAACATTTTGGTTATATGTATATATATCATTTAAGGGGAAAAGAAGATGATTTGGAACTTATGGATATTGATAGTCTGCCTTCAAGAGATTATGTTTTCAAATCATGGAGATAGCATTATAGACAAAGCAGTCAATCCTAATATTAGATTTAGGACTTGCTTCTTAGGCTCAGTTTGGAAGTAGAAAAATACAAATATGCAGAGTGCAAAACCTTACATTTTGTATTATTTTGTACGTATTTGTACTGTACATATTTATATTTGTACTCCTTCCAAACTGAGCCTTACGGGTAAGCCAAATATCCCCCTTGAACTGTGGACGTGATTTAAGCCACTTTTCTATAGAGGACAGGGGGGTCTGGTTAGGTCCCACCTTTTTCGTAAAGAAGCAGGAATAAAGTCTGAAAAATAGAAAGGAAAAACAAAACAGAGTAGGTTGGGTTGTTTGATCCATAATCTTCCAGCCTTTTAGGGTCAATGGTCCTTTTTTATTTTTTATTTATTTTTTTTTGAGGGGGGTGGTACCTTGGAGCTACTAGCCCATTCCCCGAAGCCATAACCCTCCAAACATGGTGAAGGGGCGGGTTTCAATCTCAAGTCTCTGCTACAGTCACCCAGAGAACTTACCATTCTAGCTGTTTAGTTCTAACTTCTAAGGTAGGTATGGCCTTGAGTTGAAGTCATGATTGCATTACTACTAGAAACTTTCATGTTCATGTTGCATTAGGTGACTAGATTGTTCATTCAAGCAGTTTCTCCAGTTAAGAACAATGATTAGGCCCGAAATTTCACATGTCTGATTATTGAGTGTGCACTTTATTACCTTAAAGAGTACAATTAATTACAGTTATCAAATTATTTTCCATTGACAATGGAAACTTGTAGAATTTGGTGCAGAAATTGAATAATTAATGGACTGTTCATGAAAACATTGTTATACTTAGATTTCTATCTTTTGTTATATGATATGCATGGCATGTTTTATGCAAAGTTAAGTCAAATTTCAGGGAATTCATATTGGTATATTTGAAATTTATTGTGTCATTCCTTAGCAATTTATGTTACACGTAAACAAAATTTAGATGTAAACTTTCAGGGATAATGACATATGATGGCCTTGAGAGCTGCATTCGCAACAGTAGCTCTTATGACAATGAGAGTGGGGCAAGCAGAGCAGATGGTTGCCCAAGTGATTCCTTAGATGATGCCTCAAGTTGTTCTTCCACTAAAGATGTGTTTGGATCATTCTCCTCCCAATGGGTAATGAACAAGCAGAGTGATGATTGTAATGATGAATGGGAGGAGGTCTCGAACAGCCCTCAACATTTTTATGTCAAAGAGAAACCATCTTACACAATAAAATTTTCAGATGTAGAGACCATGAAAGAAAGATTTTCTAAGCTATTGCTGGGAGAAGATATTACAGGAGGATGCAAGGGCCTTGGCACTGCTCTAGCACTGTCCAATGCTATAACAAATCTTGCTGGTAAGAGAAACATAATCTTTCTTCAAGAAATTCATTGAAGTTGTTTATTTATTGTTATATGAGTCTTTATGGTCATTACCATTTTATAATTTAACTACTGATTGTACTTCCTAGCTACTAATCCTCAAGAATTTCTAAGATGGAGCTCTGTATTATTGGTTTGTATTATTTCACAACAATTCTGGTTGAACCTTAATGCATTTTATCATCAAGTCTTGACTGATCTGGGGAACAATGGAAAAAAGAACGTTCAAACCTAAGGATAGCAGAGTCTTAAATATTTGCAATAGAAATTATCAGACTCCTAAATACTTCTGATTTATTTCTAAGTTTGAAGATGCAATTTGGAGAGCTCATCATCATCAATCATCATCCAAGCCATATCTCAGCTAAATGGGGTTGGCTGTATGAATGCTGTTTTGCCAATCCATTCTATTTACAAAAAGACAAATCAGGATCCCTATTCATGCAATTTGAAGAGCTAACCAAGCTTATTTATTGCAATAATAATAACAACATTTTACCTTGTCAGTGCATAGAATAAATCAGGATCCCTATTCATGAAATTTGAAGAGCTAACCAATCTTATTTAATGCAATAATAATAACATTTTACCTTATCAGTGCATAGAATGGATATGGAGCTTATCTTTCCTCTTGAAATGTTTCTTCTATTCCTATATCATAAAATCATCACTTATGGCATTCCAATGAAATAGTAAACTTGTTCTTGCAGCATCAGTCTTTGGAGAGTTTTGGAAATTGGAGCCACTGTCTGAGGAAGGAAAGAGCATGTGGCGAAGAGAAATGGACTGGTTGCTCTCCCCTACTAACCACATGGTTGAGCTGGTACCTGCCAAGCAAAATGGCACCAATGGTGGGACCTTGGAGGTATTCTGTTTACTTCAAATGACTAAAAGTTTGAACCTATTTTATAATGTGGTAGGAATTTATTCTGAATTTATGGATGCAGATAATGACACCAAAAGTCCGTTCAGACATCCACATGAATGTTCCAGCGCTTTTAAAGCTAGACTCCATGCTTATTGTAGGTTTACCTTCAACTTTTCAAATGCTGAAAAGTTCATTTATTTAATTATCTACATTCATTCCCTCATGATGATTTTAATTGGACAGGAGATACTGGATTCTATGGTGAACACAGAATTCTGGTATGAGGAAGGAGGCAATAGAGCAGAAGGAAGGAGCATGACACCGAGCAGGAGGTGGTGGCTTCCATCTCCCCGTGTCCCAAGATCTGGACTATCAGTCACTGAAAGGAAGAAATTGATTCATCACAGCAAGATGGTGCATCAAGTTTTCAAGGCCACCAAAGCAATCAATGAAAATGTCTTGCTTGAAATTCCTGTTCCAACTATCATAAAAAATGCCCTTCCCAAGGCAAGGAAGCTATCACATTCACAACAGTCTTAATTTTCAGAAATCTGCTCCATTAGAGTGGTTGGTTGTAGTTATAACTGTTCCTACCTAGAAAATTTTTAATTTTTCCTCCATAAGTAATAATTTTCATAAAGGTACATTTTGCTGTTTTAAATGCAAAAGAGAATTACTGACTGACTATAACAGTAAATATTCTGCCTAACATGTCAGTTTGGGATCTACTTCTTAGATACAGCAAAAGACCTGGTGTTGATTAGTAATCTTAGGTTGCCTGAGGTTTTAGATGTTGGGGCCTGATGTGAACCAGTTTTAATTTTGAACTGCTAGAATCAGTTGTAGTCCACTGCCACAATATACCAAAGCAATTAATGTTTTTATTAATTTTCCTTTTCTTTGTTTCCAAGCAGTCTGGAAGAGCAAACCTAGGTGAGGAATTATACAAGGTTTTGAATGACGAATCGAGATCAGTTGAGGAAATGCTCAATTCTCTACATTTACAAAGTGAACATAGTGCTCTTGACACCATTAACAGGTTGGAGACTGCTGTATTTGCATGGACACAGAAAATCTCTGAGCAAACAAGTGGAAAATCTCCAGTCAGAAACTCATGGTACCATGTGAAGGATACAATCTCTGAGCTAGATAAGATTGAGTTATTATTGCGGAGAGCTGAATCACTTCTACAGCTGCTCAAGATCAGATTTCCAAATCTTCCTCGAACTTTTCTTGATGTTACAAAAGTCCAATATAACAAGGTAACAATGCTATAACAGCTTTAACTAAAAGGCTATTGGATATCATCACCATCACCATCACCATTACCATCACCATCATCATCATCATCATCATCATCATCATCATCATCATCATCATCATCATCATCATCCCAACTATATATGGGGTTGGGTACATGACTCCTGTTTTGCCAATCAATTCTATTTAAAGTCAAACTCTAAGGCTATTGGATGTATGTCTCTTATTTCTCTTCACTACCAATTCTCCAATATTTCCTACCATTCTTCAGCCAATTAGTGGGAAATCTCCTTCCATTAGTCCCAACTGTTATAGTTCAGGCCAATTTACAGTGTTTTGTCACCTATTCCACCTGATGATACTATTCTAATTATTGAGCCAAGCTGTTTTGTGTCATAAAAAATAGAGATGTGTGCACCTCCAATCCACATTGGAAGGCTTCACAAAATTGTCAGATATTCAACCTAAGAGCTGATTTATCACCATTTAACTAACTGTTAAGACCACCAAATGGTGAATAAGCTCTGAATGGACTATTTTACAATATAATCTTATGGTTCTTTCTCTCTGCCTTACTGATATTTCTCCTGATTGTTGTCACACATCTTCTTATTACCATTCAATAATCAAGTGGTCAAAATTGAGTTTCAGCATGAATCATCAAATTGGGTAGGTGAGCCACACTAGAATCAGAATAATCCAGAGGACCAATGGTATTGGTCCACCATAATATGGAATTATGGATCCTTTGTTTTTTATCAGAATTCTTTCTTCAGTTTAGCAGAATTAACAAATTCTTACATCTATCCTCTTTCAATTTTGACAGGACATTGGACATTCAATTCTTGAAGCTTATTCAAGAGTTCTTGGAAGTTTGGCATTCAGTATACTCTCCAGGATAGGTGATATCTTGCAAGAAGATGTGCTAAGCAATCCCAACTCACCTGTTGCAAGTTGTTGCTTTCCTGGAGTAAGTCTTACAGGAATATTTGAATCTCCAGCAGTAGACAGTCGCATCTGTCATTCACTCATCGATCAGATGAACAGGGTTGATGGGCAGTTTTGTGAATCTAGTCCAAGTAAATCTTCTGATGTGGTCTTTTCTGATGGTGAGACCAAAACAAGTTCAGTGACTTCAACACCATGTAGAAGCCGAGTATGGTGCATTGGTAGAGAAACCTGTAGGAGTGTGCCTCTTACAAATTCTCCTTGATAAATATAGATAATATCCCAAGTCTTCATGGTTGTAAATATAAATGAAATTATAAGTTCCTAATTAAATTAAATTATATATTTAATTCACATCTTCTCGAAGTGAATTATTCATGCCTGAAGAAACATGTATTTATAATTATATATATCCCAACCCATACCTCCAACTTAATTAGTGAGCAGACTTGATGCTCTACTAGAAATGGAAACTGAGAGACAAAAAATGGAGTTTCTACACCAAAGTTGAGTTGGCACACGATGTTATGAGGTGATCTCCAACCTTTCAATCCAAGAAAAAACAGTGAGGAGATAAGAGTCAATTACTCGATACTTGGTCTATCACATTGGTCTCCAATGTCACCTACAGACATAGGTGGTATGGCTAAGACAAAGTGCTGCTTAATTTGTATTCAACGTTGCCAATACATTCATTGATTTGACCCAACCCAATACAGTTAACCTCTTAATTTATGGCAAGTCTTAACAGCCTAAGTTCAATGATATATGTAATGATAGTGCTGAATTTTAGGGTGTGTTTTGAATTGTGGGTTGCAAAAAGTATTGTGCATTCTAGAGCATATCCACCTGGAACAAACCTGTGTGGCGTGTTCTGAAAACACCACCACAAGAGATGTTTTCTTTGCTTTAGTGTGCTTAAAAGAGAATATTCCTGTGTAGCATTTGTTCAAAAAAATTTAAAATATCTTTAATCAAACATTAGACGATGTCTTTTTTTTTTCTTTTCTTATGTTTGTAGGTTTTTGACCATTCTCACCTTCGATTACCTTATAAAAATTACCACATGCAATTAATCTATATAATTACCACACGGCCATGCAATTTATCACATGTATGTGATTTATGATTCACATGAGGTTCTAATTCGCCATATGTATATGATTTTGTGAATCACAATAGGTCCAATCGTTATTTAACATTCTTTTACATTAAAAATCAACAATTCAAATTACCAACTGATTAATGCATAGATTACATGAAAATATCATGAATAACAAATTGAAGATAAATGTGTTTGATAAAACTGCCATGGGTTCAACTATATATTATAAAAATGCAAAGTAAATTACTCAGTAAACAAACCCAGGTTTTACACAAGAACATAAATGTTTGATATTGGTTTTTTGAGTTGCACTAGCATATCATGATTCTTCTTCAATTTTCCAACATTTCCTAAGTGTATTATGTTATTTCATATTTCACATTAACCATTAAAATGTGTTTCATATCTTATTTATCATCATTTGAACCTGTACTTAGGCCATACTTGTTTTTCGGAAAGTTGGTTACTCTAGGTAAGTGCATTTATCCATGTTTTTATTTCTCATGTAAATAAGGCAATAACAATTTTAGTTATAAAAAACCATTATTAAAAGGGGCAATTTTATCCCATCCAAGTGTTGGTAACTTTTCCATTGATATCACTTTCTATAGATCCATATAAATCTGAAAAAGGAACATGAATATCTTGGTTAATGGAAACCAACATCCTATTGACCAACTTTCTCCTCTCTCAAAATCTAAAAAATGAATGGGCATGGGTCCTTAGTGTTATTAGGCGAGTTCAGATTTGCGCCCCACAACATCCCACTGCACATTCCCGCCATGTATTGAGAACATCTCCCGATGATAGTACAAAATCAATGATGTCATCATGGAGAGATGTTCTTAATACACGGTGGAGATGTGCTGTGGGACAATGTGGAGCACCCCCTTGTGGGGCGCAGATATGAACTCTTATTAGGCATTTATGGGACTTGTACAAGTTTTCCCTAACTTGTTTATTTGAAAGTCAAAATTAGTGCTATTGTTGTGTTTTTGAGATTTATATAATTTTCTTTAATGTATCTATGTATTTTTAATTTTTTCACTATATCCATGTATTTCCTGAGTGTATCCGGAGTGATCTCTTAAAATTACCTTTCCAATAGTATTTGCGATATAAAAATTCTGTACCTTTGTCCTATACATGTCTACAATTTATTTCTATAATTGGCATGGCCCTTTGTAATAATTTTCTACATTGAAACATGGCATTGCCACATGTAAAAGAGATAAGAGAACTTTGCGATTGTGATACAGACTATGTTGAATATGATTTTGGCATATATTGCTGTTGAAAACCCTTTATTATTTTTGTTCGCCTATTTTTCCAATCAATCACTCTTTATTCTTTTGGTTCCCAAGAAAAATAAATTAATAAACACACTTACAAGGGTAAAACATATAGATGGTTACAAAATAGTGAGGATAATTTAAAAAAAATAAAAATAAGAGTTTTGAAGACAAACTAATAGACTTTAATTAAACAAAGATAAAGAAAATAGAAATAATAATGAGGGATAATTTTGAAAATTAAAATCATGGGTCTCGATCGGATTAGAACTTCGAAGACAAAGATTCCAATCCTTTTATAATGGGGGCTTAAAATGCGAACACAGATTCTATAATTGGGCCGAATTGGTTTTGGTCAGTTGACTTGCATCGTTTGGTTGATTTCATTCACCTAATTCTTTGTCATGTTTGGAAAAAAATAGTTTTCATGACAGTACCAAACATTTTTTGTAGGGCTGCTTTAGAATTTTCATTTACAATTTTAGACCTGCAGAATGGAGAAAAGACCATCTACAACAGCTGTACGAAGAATAAGAATGATCTGTTACACGTTGAAGGGGCTAGAACAGCAGGGGATTGACTGAAAAAGTAAGGGACCGGTCTTGGGTTGGAGTCCGTCCAAATTAGAATTATTTTGGATGGATTGGATGAACCAATAAGACATATTGAATTAGATCAATCCAGATTTAATGGTTCAAAGTATTTATTGGATTGGATTGGATCAGGTTCATCCATAATAGATTTATATTATATTGGGTCAGATTAAATCAATATAAATCCAATCCATTGATAAAAGATAAAAATACAAGTGTCAATGGACCAGGTTTAGGTTGGAACCAACATAAATTAAAACCAATTTGAACAGATTTTCCAGAGTACGTATTCATCGGTGGATTGGACCCGGTCCATCTATAATGGACTCATATTGGACCAAATCTAGTCCAATCAACACCCCTACTGAAATGGACCGGGTTGAAATATTAAGAAATGATTTAATATTCTTAACAGTACTGGATATTAGGGGTGTCAATAGACCGATTTTGGATTGGACTCCATTCAAACAAAATTCAATTTAGATGGATTAAATGGACCAACAAAACATATTGAATTGGACCAATTCACACTTAATGATCCAATGTATTTACTTGGATCGGATTCATATTACATTAATTAGATTGGATTGAGCCAATATCTGATCCATTGATAAAAGATGAGAATATAGGTATCAATGAATCAGATTTGGATTAGAAATAATCTAAATTAAAACAAATTTAAACAGATTGGTCGGTCCAGACAATGAATTATTGAACCAATCCAAAATGTTCATTGGATGGGCCGGATTGGACCTAATTAATTTGTGATGAGATTGGACCAAATCCAGTCCACCCTAGCATTAATTGAACAGAAGTTGATACAATTAATGCAATCAATGCAAGCACCTCATGAAAATGATCATGGCCTTGCAGGGGGGAGTGACTCAAAAGTCTTTCATCTTCTGTATGTGCAACACATGTATATATAGAGAGAGGAATCAACACATGTTTTATGTATAAATATGCAAAGTTGGGTAAGTTGGAACTCAGGTCAACAGAAATCCCGTGGATCGAGGTATTTATCGCCTTGTAAGCAAGGGTCCTAGTAATAGTAGAAGCTAGCTAGCTCCAGTTTTGGTGGTTGTAGGGTCAGTTCGTTCCCTTCAACAACTTTGTCTTGTTTTGCTTTCAGGGATTTTATGTCTTGAGATGATCATAAAACCCTGTTTTTCCAGCAGAGATGTCAACCTGCATGGCTGCATGGAGATGGAAAGGGATGGCGCTCCTCAAGCTTAAAGGTGCTCTAACAGATCCTTCAGGTCGGCTCTCTTCTTGGGTCTGGGTACGTGAAGATTGTTGCAGTTGGAGAGGCATCGATCCGTTGCAGCAACATGACTGGACATGTGGTTCAGCTCAATCTCCTGATGATCCTTATATTGACCCATTTGCAGCTTATGAAGAATCAACTCTGGACGGTAAGGTAAATCATTCGTTGCTCAATTTGAAATTTCTGAATCATTTGGATTTCAGTGGAAACGACGTTGGAGGTATTCCTCCCAAGCTTCATTTGGAGGAAAAGTTCCTCCTCCTCAACTTGGAAATCTTGCCAGCTTGAGCCATCTACATCTTTCTTTTCCATATCCTTGTCAATATGTGGGCAACCTTCATTAGTTCTGTGGTCTCTCTTCCTTAACATATCTTGACATGGAGGTTTTAATACGAGTAAAGTAGCCAAAGACTAGTCCGGAATTTCTGCACAATGGTTCCTGAAGACCTTTTGTACATCTAATATGAAAGCACTCTTTTGTGCTTGTAAAAGTAATAACGTTTCAAAAGTCTTCCTTATTTTTAATATATTAAAATTTTAAAATAAATAAAAACGCGTGAAAGGAGAATAAGAGTTCCGCCTGATAAACCATCGGAATTAAACCATCTGAATTAAATTCTTATTCTCGGACTGATAAACCATCGGAATTAAATGCGTGAACGCTGAGACAATTCTCCGACTGATAAACCAACTGGAATCAACAATCAAACAATGGAGAATAAGAGTTCCGCATTGACTCAGGAATTAAACACGTGAACGCTTGAGACGATTTTCCTACTGATAAACCAGGGAATTAAACGCATGAACGCTGGGACGATTCTCTGACTGATAAATCATCGGAATTAAACGCATGAATGCTCCCCTCTCCTTTCTCCCTCTTTCTTTCTCCCCTTCTTCTTCTTCTTCCATTGCCGGATCGGATCGAAGGAACTGTTCACCGTCTTCTTCCTCACAAAAGTTAAGCAGCGGCGGTGGGGAGATTTCATAGCAACAGATATATCCCCCATGTTTTCATCTAGATTTCTGATGATTTCTCACCATTTTTTTAGGCCCATAAAGTGGGCCGTCGAGCTCAGCGAATACGACCTCCAGTACAAGCCGTGAACTGCTATCAAGGCCCAAGCCTTAACTGACTTTGTCGCGGAATGCACTTTCAGTACAGAAGTCCCCAGGCCGGTTGATCCCGAGGCCCCCATGTCGGATCAACCCGAGGTTCCCAAGCCGGTTGAGCTCGAGCACCGTGAGGCAGCAACCAGTGCGGCTTCTCTCCTAGTTAGATTGAACCCGAGCTGGGATGAGGAGTCTTGGATCCTTCATGTGGATGGCTCATCCAACCAACAGGCCAGCGAAGCTGGAATCGTTCTATATGGGCCAAGCGGGGTGAAACTGGAGTATGCACTACGCTTTGAGTTCACGGCATCCAACAATGAAGCAGAGTACAAGGCGTTAATAGCCGGGCTGTCTCTAGCAAATGAAGTGATCGTCATCTGCTGTGATTATTAGCTCGTGGTCAACCAAGTTACAGGTGAATATGAAGCTCGTGAGCCAACCATGATCGCCTACTTAGCCAAAGTAAGAGAGGCTTTACTCAACTTCCAATCACACTTCATCAAGCAAATCCTGAGATCAGAGAATGCTGAGGCCGACACTCTATCCCGGTTAGCCAGCACCAGTGATAATACCATGAGAACCGTGTATATAGAGAACTTGCCCTGGCCTAGCATTCTCGGGGGGGCAGAGGAGGTCGCTCC
>NW_010729169.1:1909850-1935530 GCF_000365185.1 Nelumbo nucifera
AATGAACCCCTTGAGTCCATCGTATGGACCCTATGGGCCCAACACTTACATTAAGTGGTCCCTGGGCCAAGCCATCTTATAAAAACCCAGGGACTGTGGGCAGGTGCAAGATTAGCCCATCAGGTATTATCYTAAATGGTCTTACACTTAACCTCTCAGCCCTTGATAGCCAACCAAGGAGATATCGCCTCTACACTGAACAAGTCAGTAGATGGTGTCAAAGTTGCCTAACAGAACTAGTGTTGAAGAAGCCTTTGCGAGCCATTAGAGATGAGGGAGGAGAAGAAAAGGTTAACCAGATTTTTCTCGAATTGGCTGCTGGAGGTATAATTCACGGAGTGGGAGTAAAAGTTGAGAATGGGGTCTTGAGCTTGAGTGTGCATTAGAAAGAGAAATAAACAAGTATGGAATAGGAGTAGCTTCATAGGTTGTCAATTCACAAGATTAATGTGAAAAATTGGTGGGGGAGGATCGATATGTGTTGGGACTCAGTTGTGATGGTGGTGGTGGACAATCGGATGTGGACAGTGGAAGTGGAGGCCACGGTGGAGGAGGATGGTGGTGCCGGCAGTCAATGTCCTAACACAACTGCTTATTTGCTTAGGCTGTGGTGTGCTAGTGCTCAGGTGAAGTTCGAGAGGAGGTGGAAAACCTTGAGCCAGCAAAGGAATAAGATAGCGGGGACATTTTATAATCTTAATCTTCTTTTATATGTGAAATATGCACGTGCTCTGATGCTAACGTGGCGTCCTGCAACTGGGAGTGCAAGAATTTGTGTAGGATATCCAGATCCGACAAAGTAGTCATTACTTATTAGTATTTCAAAACTAAGGTGTTGTTTGGCATGGATGATAATTTCTCCTTGCTGGTTTTCCAGAAATCAATTAGTGATTTTTGAAAATCATCAAAAAATTGTTGTTTGGTATCATTTATACCATATATGTAAACTAATTTTTGAGAAATTGGCTTTGACTTTGTTTGGTACTGATTTTCAAGGGCCGATTATTTTTGTATTAGAGTTATTATATAATGCCATGTCATCCTCAAAAAATTGGAATCAATTAAAAATCAAGAAATCACCTAGAAAAGGTTATTCCTAAAAAGGGCCGATTTCAACAATTGATTTTTGGCTGATTTTCCAGAAATCAATATAATCGGCCAACCAAACAAGAAAAAAATCATTGATTCTTCAAATTCTAGTGTGGATCCTATGTGGCATCAATTTCTGGGAAATCATCACGGATGCCAAATATCACCCAACTTATCACATAAAATTCTCAAAATAAAATTAAAATTCAAACCTGCTTCTATCGTATCTGATTTACTAGTGAGTGCCATGGCCGAATAAAATAAATAAATCATTGTAATTACATCCAAACACCATAACCACTAGTTGATGTACATGAACCCATCTCCCTCTTGTGCTTGCTTTTGACTCCTTCGGCAAAACGTAGTAGGATCTTTGTTGTTTTGAGCCAAAGCACCACTAATTTTCAGTACCAAAATGAAGTTTTCTATCACCACTATGATGAATACTTAATGATCACAAGGACTTGTTTTATCCCCTTGATTCTTAATGGCTCAATCCTTTTCCTTCTCTCAAAAACAATGTTGATAAGAACACATACACACAAAAGGTTGAAGGTTCAGAGGTGGAGAGAATGTAGATGTATTGACTTTGGAACACATACACATCTATGCCAACATGCCCCAAAACACCCCACAGCACATCCCAACTGTGTATTGGGAATATCTCCCATATGACAAATATGGGAGATGTTCCCAATGCATGTTTAGATGTGCATATGGTGTGTTTGTGGGGTGCGCTCTATGGGGTGCAGATGTGAAATCTCTTCCTAGACTCCAGATCTCTTACCTACAAGAACTCTACCCATACCTACCCACAAAACACTACCTTTGTGCACTGGAAACATCTCCCAGTGCATAATAACATGTAAGAGGATGAGATGTTTTCCATGTGTGGCTGTGATGTTATATGGTAGGTGTGGAAAGAGTTGTCATGGGTAGGAATTCCGGATTCACTTTCCAAAAATAATGGGATTTAATTCCCTATTTTCTCTCAATTAACAGGTCCATTATGCCTAATTAAATGGGATCATATTCAAGGTTTAGAGTATCAGAAACGCCAAGTGTATTAGAAAGACAATTTTAAGAGACGTATCGAGATATGCCTTGGATATGCATGTGTATTGGAGAAAAACTAAGATGCGCATAGATACACTTTGAAACACTATAAATACTTTAATAAATCATAAAAATACGTAACAACACTAAATATAAAACCTAAATGAGGTGTATATACATTAAATTAATATATTTTAATGGTTTTATGAAGAAATATATTGTAGTTAATTATAATTTCATTAAAAATCCTATACTTAACTATAATTTATAAATTATAATTCTTAAGTTTTAATGTTTAATGGATGGGAAAAAACTAACTCTCTTATCCAACCATAAAATATGCATTAACACAACTTCTAAGTGAAAATATACTTAATAGTTATTTATTATTTATTATTTATTTTCAAAATATATAAAAAATAAATAAGCATTACAAAATATATTCAAAAAATATTTATTAAAGAAGAAATTTCAATTGCCTTATGGAATATATAATAGATGATCCATAGAATTAAAATATATTCAATCATTATGATCAAATGATAAAAATAATTAGTTAATTATTTATTTTTTAATTCTATAAATATAAAAATAAAAAATATTAAAAAAGAAATTTCAATTATTGTGATCAACCGATAAAATATAATTAATTATTATTTATTTTTATTCTAAAAATATAAAAAATTAAAAATTATTACAGAAGAAATTTCAATTGCTATATGGATATGATAGATAAATCTATAGATCTAAAACATATTTAGTCTTTATACGCAGAGAAAAAATTATATTTTCAAATTTTTTGTTAATTTATGTTTTCCCCAAATATCTCATGAAATTTCCATAAATCTATAGATAACACAAAAAATGTGATTTTGGATCTAAGAAATATAGATTAACATAAATTTATACATTCAAGAAAAAGGAAATCATAAAATATTATAAAAATTTGAAAAAAAATTACCTATTCTTTACCATATTTTTAAAATTTTGAAAAATCTTAAAAAAGAATAACGATTCACACTTGTTTCTTGCAAAATTTTGCAAATTTAGCACTCTAAGAATAACGTTTAGAGTTTTAGAGTCATTTGGGGGGTGAAAGAATCTTACTTTTCCCCTTTATTTTTTTTTTCGGTATTTGGCTGTATTTTTTTCGTCAATACGCTACCGATACATCCTGATACATCTCTAATACACCTCCGATACACCTTCGGTATGCCCCGATACGCCCCCGATACAGGTTCGATACGCATGAAAAAGGATGATACACACGATTTCCATGCGTATCCTGTATCTGTTTTTAAAAGATATGATACGATACGCCCCGTATCGGGTGTATCATATCGAAATTTTAAACCTTGATCATATTTCAAATTTAAATTTCTAATTTGAAATCCCCTAAAATTTGGAGCTAATTTGGAGAGAGTTTAAGTCCTAACTGCCCACTTAAAGTCCCCTTTTCATTGTCCGTATTGATGGGCAGGTGTTTGATTTTTCATGCAACTTATGTCCTTACAGACTTGACTCTGAGCTTTCTAATAAATTGAAACTCCAAAGATGAGAAATAAAAAAACTCCATAGGGCAGCAGATTTATCTTTTCTCTTGGCACTTTTAGACCTATACTTAGCTTTCATCCTAGTCTTTTGTATCCTTTTCTTTTCCAATACAACATAATTCTTAAAAGAAAAAAAGGAAGCATTAGGAAGAACACAAAAGGGATTGGAAAGGTACACATTCTTTTTAAGTTTAAATATGCCTAGTTGGGTAAGTTTAAGGCAAGAGAAATCCAATTGATTGAGGTATTGCATCTTAGTAACCAATCATGGGCCTTAGTAATAGTAGTTCTGGTTCTAGTGGTTGTAGCCCTACTTCCGTTCAACTTCTTTGTCGGGTTTTGTTTTTTGGGTTTTTATATATCTTGAGACCATAAAACCCTATTTATCCAACAAACATGTATTTCTGGGCTGCATAGAGATTGAAAGGATGATGCTCCTCAAGTTGAAAGAAGGTCTCCTATTGGAAAAATGGGAGTGTGGTGGTAAAAATCAAAGGAAGAACCAAAAAATCTATACAAGAGAAAAAGGAATATAGAATGAGGAGAAGAAGAGAAGAAGATGAAAAGCCAACGTAGAGTTTTGGGTTTTACTTTGTTCTTAGCTTCTTGAGCTCTTTTTTTACAAAATGTTTTAAATTACAAGATATATAAATGAGTTTTACTCTTACACTTTAGACCTTTCAGCTCCCAAGTCCTAAGACAACCCACTTAACATTACAAAATTACCATTCTTACTTTTCAACACCCCCTCTTAATTTGATCTTCAAACTTGATGAACTTCAATTCAATCTCTCATTTCTCAGTTGACTTTATGATGAAGTGGTGTCTTAGCTCAATGTGCTTTGTTCTTCCATGAAAAGCTGGATTTTTTGTCATTGCAATAGCTGAAGTATTGTCATAGTAAATTGTAGTTGGGCCATCTTGCACAAATTGAAGGTCTTTCAAAAGTCTTCTAAGTCAAATTGCTTCATAATATGCACCAGTGGCTGAAATGTATTCTATTTCAACTAAAGAAAGTGTCACAGTATTTTGCTTCTTAGATGACCAAGAGATCATTTTACTTCCCAAAGAGCAAATATATCCAACTGTGCTTTTTCGGTCATCTATGGAACTAGCCCAATCATTGTCTGAAAATCTAACCAGCTTGCAGTCATTTTCACTTTCATATTTCAGCCCAAAGTTCTTGGTTCCTTCCACATATATGAGTATTCTCTTTGTTGCCCTAAAATGAACTTGGCTTGTTCATGTATCTTGAAATAATAGTCACAACAAGAACAATATTTGGCCTTGTGTTGGTGAGATAAATCAAGGAACCAACAATGCTTCTGTATATTTGATGCATCTACTAATTCTGCTCCGTCTTCCTTTAATAACTTTTCATTGATAGCAATAAGAGTAACTAGGTGTTTACATGTTGACATATAAAACCTTAACAAATCATCAACATACTTCTCTTGGGACATAAAAATTTCACATTTTCTTTGCTTCACTTGAATCCAAGAAAGTATCTCATTAACTCTAAATCAGTCATCTTATATTCCTTAGTCATTGCTAATTTGAATTCATTCAACAATTTGGGTTGTTACTTGTATAAATTAAATCATCAACATAAAGACAAACAAGAATAAAATCATGCATACCTTCCTTCAATCACATATCTTTTGGTTGTTCAAAGCTTGTAAACCTTGTCCTCCTTTCCTTCTATCACATATCTTTTGGTTGTTCAACATAAATTTATTCTTCTAAATCTCCATTGAGGAATGATGATTTTACACCAAATTGAAACACTTGCAATTTTAATTGAGCAGCAAATGCAAGCATAGTTCTAATTGTTTATATTCTTGCAACTAGTGCAAAAGTCTCATGGAAATCTACCCCCGACTTTTGAGCATAGCCTTTAGCCACCAACCTTGCTTTGTGCTTTTGGATTGACCCATCTTCATTGAATTTTGTTTTGTAAATCCATTTCAGTCCAATTACTTCTTTTTCTTTAGGTTTATTGACCAACTCCTATGTCTTGTTCATCTCTATCATTTCAATTTCTTCATCCATAGCTTTCACCCAAACTTCTTCTTCAAAGCTTCTTCAAACTTTTGTGGTTCCAATGCAAGAAATGCAACACCACAAGAATCAAAGATTTTTTAAAGTAAACATACTTTTCTTGGTGGAGTATCTGAATCTACATCACTTGGCCTTACTTGCCATGGATTTTGGTTTTTTGAACTTGAGGGATCCATTCTTGGGCTGAAACTTGTTGAGCTTGATCTTCTAGAGTTTGCTGGCCTTGCATTTGATGTAGTTGTATCATGCTCATGGTCATTGGACATCAATTCTTTTTCATCTTTTATAACATTTTTTTTTATTTGTAAGGAATTTTCTTCAAAGTTCCATACCTCCTCTTTATCAAATATTACATATCTTAAAATCACCAATTCTTTTGTAGTTAGATTCAACAATCTGTAACTTTTGGATTCATCACTATAACCAAGGAAGATACACTTCTCACCTTTGCCATCAAACTTCTCTCTCTTCTTTGAAGAATTTGAGCATAAGCAATGCAACCAAACACTTTAAATGAGCTAACAACAGGCTTTTTTTTGTGTTGTGCTTCAAAAGGTGTTTTATTTTGCACGACTTTGGTGGGAAAGTAATTTAATATATGGGTAGTAGTATGAACTACTTCAGCCCAGAATTTTTTGAAAGATTTTTACCTTGAATCATGATTCATGCCATTTCTACAATGGTTCTATTTTTTTTTTCAGCTACCCCATTTTGTTGTGGGGTATGTTTTACTGCCAATTCTCTTTAGATGCCTTGCTCTTCACAAAATTTCCCGAATTCTCTTCATGTAGACTATTTTTCTTTATCAATCCTCAAAACTTTTAATTTGTGATCAATTTGCTTCTCGACTAAAGATTCGAATTGAATAAAAGTAGGCAATGCTTGTGATTTTGCATCTAAGAAGTATACCCACATCATTCTAGTAAAATCATCAACAAAGAGAAGGAAGTACCTCTTATTGTTGAAGGAAGGTGTCCTCATGGGACCACAAATATTAGCATGAACCAACTATAATGGTGCATTTGAATGCCATGATCTCTTTGAAAATGGTAGTCCATGATGCTTCCCATAGACGCAACCTTCATATACTACTAATTTAGTTAAAATTAGGAGTGTTCGCAGGTTGGTTCGATTCGGTTGTAGGTTGTTTGGTAAACCAAATTAATTTGGTCATGTTGGGGAGTTGGTCACCCAAAATTGATTGACTATTTGTAAAAATCGGTCCACTCAGGTGTATCGGTTTGGGTCTACTTTTGGTTTAGTTAGTCAATTCAAAAGATTTAAATATAGAAAAATAAATTTTAAAATTACATTTAATTTAAAAAATTGTAGTGTAACTATTAAAATATAAATTTAGAAATTAAATTTATGATATAAAATATTTTAGACTAAGAAATATGGAGATTTTAGACTAAGAAATTAAAATATTTTAGATTAAAATATATGGCCACGTCATTTGATTTTGGTCATTTTACAAATGGCCAAAGCGAAATTGACCCGAGGTTGGGAAATTATTGGACTAAAGGTGACTGAAAATGTTTGAAAAATTAGCAACAGGGGTTGAGTTGATTAGGTTGGTCAGTTTCATTTATTAGATGAACAATCCTAGCTAAAATTAATAATAATTATTTTTTATTGTAAAAAAATTATTAAAGATATTATATAAAATATAAATAATTATTAATTATTTAAAAAGTTAAAAATATAAAAAAATTGTATACTCTTATGTGTTTCTATTGTTTAACTTTTGCTTAACAAATCTCGTGCATCGCACATGTCCCCACTAGTATATATATTAAAAGAAGGAAGTCTAGGAATTTTCTCCTTTTTTTATGAATTTTTTATGCTTTTAGTTCCATGTTATTTTTGAAACAACCAATGAGATGCTCTCCTTCTCAATAAAAGGTTACCTAAAATCTCTCTCTCTCTCTCTCTCTCTCTCTCTCTCTCTCTCCCCCACACGTTCCTAACTTAAATAATCTATTCCCCTAAGATTTCTCATAAACTACCCCCCTCACTTTCTCCTAAATTATCTCTAATTCCTATTTTTCTTCTAAATTATATCTAATTTCTATTTATCTCCAAAATTATTCAATTTTAATTTTATTCAAATAATAAAAATTTAACATTAATAAAATAAAATATTATTTAAATATTTCAATAACTAAATATCATAAATAACAAAAGATTAAAAATAGCTAAATAATTATGTAACAAAATATATACTATTATGGAATAGATTTAAAATAAATAAAATTCAAATAACAAAAAGTTTTAAATATTTTACAGATTATTTAAATATTTAAATAACAAAATGTTTAACATAACTAGATTTTAAATAGTTTAAATAACGAAATTATGTAGAAATCTTTTAAAAGATTTCTTAAAAGTAGAAAAATAATTATAACATAATATTGAAATTAATAATAATTAATATTTTATAAAATTAATAATAAAATTATGTAATAATAGTTTGAATAATAATTTTATGGATTATTAAATTGAATATATAATTAATATTTATTGTTTTTGTGATAAATATATTTTCAATAATTATTGAAGATTTAACTATTGTTATTTATTAGCGATTAATCTATTAATTTAGACGAAATTAGGAGTATTCACGGCTTGGTTTGGTTTGGTTGTAGGCTGTTTGGCCAATCAAATCGGCCTAATCAAGTTAAGGAATTGGTCACCCAAAGCTGACCATTTGTGAAAACTGTGATATGTATTGGGTTGAATCTTAGGCTATATTTGGTTTGAAGGAAAGGTAAGGATTTGATTTTGTTTAAGCATCAAATAGGTAACTCTATCTAGTATTTTGATTTCCTCAAGTTCAAATTTGAGAAAACATTGTACTAGTTCCTCTTTCTCCAATTTGTGGATTTGTTTGAAATCAGTCCTGTGCTTCTCTCCTCGTTGAAGGATTAACCACCTAGCTAAATTGTTCTGTCCATGTAAAACGTTAATTGAGAGGGACCTAGAAAGATCATGGGATATCCAGGGCGTTGTTTGGTACCTCCTGTTTGAGTTTGGAAACACTGACTATGATTCTATAAATAGAATACTGAATACTGCAATGTGTTTAGGCTACTCCAAAGCTTGAGGTTGGAAATGGGCTGCACTACTTCAAGGACCATCCTATATTGGACCGGCCTTGAATGAGATATTGGACTCATAGGCTTAGCTTAGGTTTACTTTTCTGATTGATCGAGTATGATGCGTGGAATTATGGATCACACAAGTTGATAAGAATGGGTCGATTGATCTTTTAATGTAAATTAATAGGGGTAAGCCCCATCTGGACCATCTGGTCCTTTGAGGCTATAATTAGGTTTATGACCCATCATATCTTGTAGCCCTGTAAATGGATTGGATTAAATCGGATAATATCCCTGATATTAGGTTTAGATTGAATTTGGATATTGAATATCCCTAATAGATTAAAGTAAAAATAATCAAAATATTAATTATTTTTAATAAATTAAACTAAAAATCAATTTGCTAGAACAAAATGATATGAAAATAATTTTTATGGGACTTGAGCCTAGGAGCATACAACATCTAAACAAACTTTACTAAAAGATACATATCAATTTTATGAAGTTATAAGCATAAATAAGAACTTTTGGATGGAGTATGTAAAAAATGATTTAAGTGTTCATAATTTAAGGATCGATATTGGATTGAATAAAATGGAGTGGCAAAACAGGATCATGTAGAAAATGCCATATAGTATATGTTTGGTTCAGTAGGAGTTTATAGAGAGGTTATTCATTACTTTAAACGTTTATTTGTGTTATCTTACTTTAAACGTAAAATATTTATTGTTTTACTATCTTATTTCTAATGTTTCTTGCTTTTTTTTTGTTGGGTTGGGCAACACTTTAAACGTTTATTGATTTCCACCTCAGGTTAACACGCATAAAAGCATCCCACATTAGTATTTCATTTCAAAAAATGCTGGGGAGTTAAGGGAAACAAAAATTTGACATTTTTCCAAATGCTCCATGCACAAAAAACCAAGCATTTTATCTTCTTAGTGTTTATTTGATAAATGGTAAAACCAAACAATGGTTTCATATGCAATAAACACAAACACTTATGTGGTGCTGATGTGGTGGAGTTTATTGACCAAACATCCTCATAGTTGGAACAAAGCTTATATGATGATGATGAGCTAAATATAAATGTTTAAATATTATAAAAATTAGATCATATTGAAGCATATGGAGGTAGATCCATATTTGATTCAACTATAAAAGGCCCTTACCCAATTTAGGGTCTCAGGAGAGAGATTGGATATGATCCTAATTTTGGCATTTTTTTTTTTTGTACAAAGTGGCTGCACTTAGACTTGAATCTACATTCTCATACTTGCCAGCCCAAGATTTAACGATTGCACCAAGTTGAAAAAAAAAAATTCAGATTGCTAGAATGGGGTTAGATTCCATTTAGAATTCACATAAATGGATAACATTTGCATATGTTCTTTTATGAATGCATACGGGTGTCCACAAGGGCAGAGCTAGGGGTGGAGCAATGTAATTACGTGGAGCCCCCCCCCCCCCCAAAAAAAAAAAAAATAAAATAATAATAATAATAATAATAATAAATAAAATAAAAAAGAACTCGTACAACCCAGATTTTTCAGCATGCTCCAGCCCTTACACAGTATAAGACTACTATATCAACTTTCTCAAGATAAACCTCTTAATTTATCCACTGGTTGAGAATATTTAGGTTATATACTGATTATACAAAGAAACACAGTAAATCAATACATGCGATTGTATTATAAACTAAAAATTTTATTCATAATAAATAATTTACGGGCAATAATATTGGATCTTAAGGGCATACATTATCAAACAAGAACACAAGATAAAGTGAAGGATAAATCAATCACTACAAGAAAAATGAGCTAAGCTGGCACTCACTAAACCGCTGGCAACGGCGGTTCAGTGGCCACCATCTATAGTTGCGTCGCCCTAGGTATCAGTCACTTGTGTTAATGAGGTTACCAAATTCATATATTTCTTCTGGGGCTTGTAGCATTGCTAATTGTACAAAATCAAAATGGCAAAAAATACCTTTGCTGCTAATAAATTATAGAAACAAAAACTACATATTATCAGTAGAAAGGCTGTTAGCAAGAACAAAGAATTATATCGTTTTGATCCTCCATTCTTGTTCAATTCTAATTACATGTCCATCAAGGTTCCGCTTTTTTCTCCTAACCATCCCATGATTAAATATTTTTCAACATATATAAGTGTGCAAAAATCGAAGAGATTTAATATCAAAATTATTAACTAATCAATAAATTAAAGCAGAACCCTGATCAAGCTTCTGAATCCACCGTTTCGACTTCGTTGTGTACCAGGAATATAGAGTAGTAGACGATTCTCACCCTAAGAGGAAAAAAAGTATGAATAGGGTTTTAGAATTTAATGGGAAAGATGAATGCGGTATAAACATTAGACAGTCGATGAACTTGCCTTTGTCGACTCCTCAGAATTACTTGTCGCCTTCTCAGAATGACTCCTTGAGTTCTCGACTTCTCTGTTCAATTATAGACCTCTCAATACCGTTTAAATACAACTTTGAGATCGACTGAGAATCTCCTGCAATACTCAAGTTTGATAACTTTCCGTTGTTGCGTGGGAGACGAAGTTGAGAAGAGGAGTCGTTCCTCTCTCAAAGACGAAGCAGAGAAGTGGCGCCCACTTATCACGTACGTTTTGGAGGGAAAGTTGTTATTCAGCCAGTCCAAGAGTAATTCATGATCGGTCGGTTCAATGCAAAACCATCTGCTTAATTAATTGAACCGCCACCCTCTTTTATATTGTTTGGTGGTTTGATCCACTGATGGCAGTTATGCTAAAATCACCAGCATATATGGGTCTATGCCGGTGCTTAGATTTTATTTTAATTGTTAACATTTTTACTATGAAAATTAGGTTTCATGTTCAAGTAATCATATTAGCTTTTGGCCCCCTCTAAGAAAAAAATCTTGGCTCTTCCCATATTTGCAAGTTAAATAAAATTTCAACCAATTATGTTAAAAACATCACATAGTCTGCTTAATTTTCATTCACTCTAGTTTTACAGAGTGTGCTCTCATGTTTCACAAAGCATACTTATCATCAAGATTTTAACAATATTAAAAATGCCAGTTGTGATTTATTGTTTTAATATTAACTCACTTTTGCTTTGTGATGCAGTTAGATTTTGTCTATATTATATATAAGATTTTGTATTTATACACATTATGCCATACATTATATACATATCATATATATATATATATATATATATTATAATATAAAACATTATACATGTTGACATAGACCCAATAACTGGCCTGGCCCCAAGCTTATATTTCAGGCCTAGGGTCCAGGCTTGGGCCAGGGCTATCTCGCTTATTATAGGTGCTAAAATCATGCTAGGCCTAGCCTGGTTGAATAGTCATCCCTTGTATCATTTAAGGTTTTTCTTTTTTTCTTTTGAAGGAAAGCTTATAAGTTTTTTTAAGTAAAGTTGTAACTAAGGTGATAATTGCTCAACACAACCAAGGTAACATAAAGTTACAGCCTCGTAAAAAGAGTGTCAATGGGGTATGGCTTTAATTTGGTCGAATTGCCTGATTTCATTAGTCTGGTGGAAACTGGAATTCACATCTCTCTCTCTTCTCTCCCTCTCTAAATAGTGTTTTAAAGATGAAAACAAATGAAAGCATATTCAAGTGTTTTAAAGTTCAAAATTGACAGAAGCAAAAGCTGAACACAAAAGGCTAAAGATGAAAACGAATGAAAACAAACAAGTATTCCCAATAATGGATGACAGTGTGTAATTTTCTCTGTCACCTTCCTCACCACAGAAATAGATTCAACTCATTCAAGACTAAAGGCTTTCAATTAAAGATAGACTTTCCCTCATGCTCATGGAAGACAAAATTTCCTTCCTAATTAAGAAATGAAAAAATGGGGTAATTTGAGTTCAGTCCACCTTAGAATTCATAATGCAACGGGTCAGTCAAGAATGCTGTTAATAGGGGGTGGAGATAAATACATTTGGGGAATTCTGAGGTGGAGTGGACTGTAAAAAGGCTAAGAAAAAAAATGCTTTTATACTTTTGAAAGTCAAGTGGTAGATCAAAATAGGAAAATGGGAAAAGAAATGACTAGTGATCAAATGTAAAATTTCATCTAAAAGATTAATTTGGGGGGGGGGNGGGTGATTGGCAAAATGTATGCTCTTTCTTTCTAAAACAAAAATAACATATGCCCCCTGAGCAAAACCATATTGCTTTTGCTCTTGTGATGGTTGATTTTATTTTTGAAGAATAATGTTATTGATAGTGGAGAGCAACCAACTCATTCAAGTGCCATAAGGGGCGGAGCCAAGTATAAAGGTGGGGGGTCCTTGACCCTCCAAACTTTTTGAAAATAAAGTTATTGATAGTGGAGAGCGACCAATCCATTCGAGCGAGACAAGGGGCGGAGCCAAGTATAAAGCTGGGGTCCTTGGCTCTCCAAACTTTGCTAAAACCATAGTTAGTGAGTGGAAGCAAGGGTTGATATGTAACAAAGTTGGTCCTTGGCCCCCGTAAAACATGAAAGTCTAACACACCCCTCCACTTAACTCCCAAAATTAAAAAAAAAAAATGTTTATTTTTTCTTTAAAACAAAAACAATCATAATTGACCCAAACTCTCCCGCCTTATAATTTCCCTCCAAACTCTACCTTCTTTATAACCGAAAGTCCAAAGATATGGCAATCTTCTTACCCCTCATATCTTATGCATTTCAAACTTTCTATAACAATATTTGTGTTGTTTATGTTGTAAATCTATAATGTAATTGACTTAATATTAGAGGTCATCACTTTATTTGACTAAAAACCAAACTGAATAAACTGAAATAGCTAAAACTAAGGAGTCTGGATCTCCTACTTATACAAACTCTGCCCATGTCTACCCATATAATATCAGTCACACATGGAGAACATCTCATCCTCCTGCATAGTATTATTCAGGGGGGATGTTCCCAATTCACGGGGGGTAGTGTGTTGTGGGTACATGTGGGTAGAATTCTCATGGGAGGAGATCCGGAGTCAAACTAAGAAGCTAAACCCAATGTTTTAAAAATCAACTCAGGGGTCAAACCATTTTTGTCTCTAGGTCACAGGTCATCAGTTTGACCAATTGGGTCGAATAGTTCTGACCGTGTCATGTCATCATATATATGTGTGTGTACATATGTGTATAAATATATATTTTATCAATAAATAATGTATAAATATGTGTTAGATATATTATATGTATTTTTATATTTAATTATGTTTTTCTAATTTATTTTTAAATTTCTTTTATTTATAAAAATATTACAAATTGCAATTTGAGGCCGAAAATGGGTTTTTTGTGAAAATAGCAAAGCAAGGTGCCTATGGCTGCTTGGAACACATAGATCTCAAAAAGTTACCCAAAATAAAAAAATACCCCAATTGGACATCTGAGTGTAAAGTTATGGCCTCCGAAAGTTTGCATACATTGAGTGTGCAACCTATGACCCGATGACAAGGTCGAACATGTCAATGGTCGAACTAGACGGGTTCTTGACCAAGTCAATGATTTTTACCGTCTGACGGGGGTCTTGATTGAACCGGACTCGGAATCCTGGCTAGGTGATGGTTCAAACAGTTTGATCGGCCGAGTCAACAATGAGTTAAAAACATTGGCTAAACCAAAATTTTGGTTTCGATTTCAATTATTTCAATTAAAATCGAATGTCATTATAATATTATATATATTATACTAATAATATGTTATTATTATTAATAGTCCTTTGAGTCTTTGACCCCTCATATATTTATGCACACACGCACACACATATATTAATATGAAATTATTATTATTATATTATATTGTATATATAACAAAGTTTTGTTAATTCATTTTTTCTATTAACTGAATTTTCAAATTAAAAAAAAAAACAAAATACACAAAAACTGAATCAATTGAATTGTTTTTTTTTTTAAATTAAAAAAACCCAAACTAAAAGTTTTGCTTCAATTTTTTGGTTTTAACCAAAAAATAATCACCCTTATTATAATTTTTCATTACCATAAGCCAAAAAAAATCTATATAACTTACACCCGCGCCCCTAAAAAAGAAACAGAAATTTCCTTACTCCGCCACTAAGCATGGCTTTTAAGGTGTAAATTGCACCTAATTATCTAAAGAGATAATTAGCTGTCTCCCATTAATGGGATTTTTTTGGATAAAATTAAGGGTGTTCATGGTCCAGTTTGGTGCGATTTAGAAATGATATCAGATCAAACCAATAAATTATAGTTTGAGAAATTCCTAAACCAAAGCAAACTATTTTGGCATGGAAACCAAGACAAACCAAACCGCTTTATTGTAGTTTGGAGAGGTTTATAATATAGTTTGGGCCTTTCTATGATTTTATTGGGCTTATCCCAATTACAAAGGCCAAATAACATCCCTACCCTCTCCAAGTTTTCCTTTTTTTTCATGTGCATGTATTTTTATTCCAGCATCTCGAGAGGTTAGAAGAGAGAGAGAGAGAGTTAATTGCACGCTCAATGTGGCTTTTAAGGTGTAGATTGTACCTAATTATCTAGACAAATACTTGCTTTGGCTTCCATTAATGGGACTTTTGGGTAAATTACAAATTACTATCCTATACTTTCACTACAATAAAAATCGGCTTTAGCAACGGATAAATTCCTATTCAAAAACTGTTGTTAAAGGATATAGCAACGGTTTAGCCATGATTTTTTGTCGGTGGCGGATATTGGCGTGACTAAAATCTATAGCCATGGATATTATACACCGTGGCTATAAATATACGTATGACAACGGTTTTAACCATTGCTAATAAAAAAATTTATTGCGACGGATTTATTTTGTACCGTTGCTACAAATTGCTATAACAACGGTTTTATCCGTGGCTATAGAATATGAGCTATTGATGAATAAATAGAAATAGCAATGGTTTTAAGTAAAGCCGTTGCTAAAAGTATTAACCGCCATAATTTTTTACACTAATGGTTGCTATAAAATTCTTACAACAATGATTAGGGTAAAAATATGATGTTGTAAAAATCTGATGTTGTAAAATGGTCGTCACAAAATATAACCGCTTCTTGTATGGCACCTTTAGCAACGGCTTTGAGGGAATCGGTATTTCTGGATTTCAGAATTGGCACACAGACCAGGCATATCTATGAGAAACTCAGACTTGGGGCATGATGAAAAGAAGTATTTGGAATTCTTAAGTCCAGCGGTTTCAGTCTTGTCTATAAGTTGATTTCAGATGTGAATATAATCCCAAGGGTAGATTCACCATTGTTTTATAACTTGTCCAATTCCTCAGACGTCAGCTGCCTGGGTCTAGCCTTAGGAAAGATTAAACTAGATGGGCGTTTATGGATTTGGAAGTCATACAGGAAGGCTGATACCAGGTTACCTCAAGTTCTGGACATTATTGTGCAGTCTCTGTAAAGTCACAGGACCGAAACTTTGACTTTGGGACCACCATTCTAGTCTCCCTTCATTCCCCTCTCAGGCTGAGACAGTCGTAGGTTTAATTGATAAAATACCTGCGCAGTTAACGGCTAAAGAGATTTAGGTTCGGAGCTGGATTGCCTTAGCTAGGTCTCTATGTTTAATTTCAGTCCGGGTTTCTTTAATTTATTGTAAAGGTAAAAGTCTGAATTCCCCTGTTTGAAATAAATGCTCTTTGGGTCTGAAATAAAGTGTGGATCCTTACTCTTAGACGTTGGCTTTTGGTTTGGGCAAAATGAAGGGAAAAGGGAGTTGGGTACTAAATAAAAAACAAACAGTCGTATCAATTCAGACCTGGATAGGAAGTAGCCTCCTTGGACCCTTCTAAGTTGCTGAAGTTTGGTCGCTTGAAAACTCCTTTGATGACTGATACTGCCTTATGTTGAATAAGTAAAACAGTAGGTCAGTTGTGTGAAAGGATAGCTTCCTTCCCAATATATTTTAATGGTAAAGCATCTGTTGTTAGTGTGTGTTGAAATCTTTAATTTGTTTGTTTAACTTTAATAAGTTGAGCTTCATTTCGCTATCTTTTCAAGATAAAATTTTATTTCTTAGTCTTCCCTTTCTTTCTCAACTTATCCAGAATAGCCTTATTTCGGACGAGAAGTATGGATTCACTACCAATTCCGAAACATTTTTATCAATTTTAATTCCGGGAGACCCATTATGAATTTCTGATGGGTGGCAACTCTAAACAATCAGCCAGGAAGTGAACTACCCGTTTTTTCCGGCGTTCACAATTCCAAAAATCGTGTGAGCTGGTACACCAAAACATGTCAGTGATTCAAGTCTGATGTGGTCTTCTATCCCATGTTATACATTTTGTTTCTAACAGATCTCCTGACTCCATTTGAGGTTCATAATTTCTGCATTATAGGAAAGGGGCCTGCTAGTTGGATCAATCAGAAAAATCTGAGGGACCCAAGAATATTCCACTTGAAGATGGTTTGGGGAGGGACCCAAGAATATTCCACTTGAAGATGGTTTGGGAAACAAACGAAACCCATTTCATAATAGATATTTTGGGGGCAGATACATATTCTTAAGGGAACTCTGGTAAAATACCTTACCTGAATTGGTTTGGTTTACATAATCAAGGGTGTCAATTGGACTGGATTTGGTCCAATCTGGTCCAGTCCAATGTGAATCCATTACAAATGGACCTGGTCCAATCCAGTCCAATGAATATTTTGGACCATTTTAGACTGGTCCAGAGACTGTCCAATCTGTTCAAATTCCTGTTAATTTATATTAGTTTCAACTCAAACCTGATTCATTGACATCTATGTTCTTATCTTCTACCAATGGACCAGATATAGGCTCAATCCAATATAAATTCATTATGGACAGACCAGGTCCACTCCAATATCCGTCCAGTCTATCCAAATTCAATATATCTTATCGGTCCGTCCAATTCGTCCAAATGGATTTTGATTTGGACGGAGCCCAACCCAAAACTGATCCATTGACACCCCTATACATAATTAATTAGCCATAGCAGAGCCAACACCTCAACTAGTCCTGCATACCTGTTTGCTTTACACTTTCTTTTATGTTTCTAGTTATTCAATTCAGTAGATACTGCTGTAGATATCACCTTGCTTTTCACATGGACTGTAAGTTAAGATTGTATCACCAAGTAAACCAATAAAGTCCAAATAAATACGTTTCACAGTGAAATAAAGAATGAAAATAGAATGGGGAACTGCTTTCTGTGTCATGAATGTGTACAAAAGGATTTGCTTTCACATCAGCTAAGATTTGCTTCAATTCTGAATTTGATTCGTCTTATCATAGTTTAATTACATTTCATTTAATGATTCATATTTGAGTGAACAATTATACTTATAAACAGAATCATGATCTATTAACTATGTGCTCAGCTTACTTGATCTTATCAGTCTACCATTGAGGGGCACACCTCAAGAAGACTAAATATTGGCAAATAATATCACACAGTTCTAGCTTACCTCAAGAAAGACCGAATATTGAGGGCCACACCATAGATGGGCTTTCTTTGTTATCATCTGATTCTGATTCCATTGGATTTTTTTTTTTTTTCTAGGGCATCAAAATGAAAACGATCTCAAATAAATCGAGTGTAGAAAGTCCCAAATTCTCAATTAAATAGGGAAGTTGAAGAACAAGAGACTGAAACACAACACCCTCAAGCTTCTCAACCCCAATTAGACCCTTTGCTCTCTCATCATTCTCAGGAGGAAACTGAAGACCAATTACTTCCACAAATAGAGTCCTCACAGCACAAGAAAACAAGAGGCCCCACATTTTTGTAAAGATGTGTATACAATGAATGATAATTAGCGTATTTCTGTATCTTTTAACAAGTATGGTCAACCAGAAGGTGAAAAATTGTCTCAGTTTATTGGCATAATAGCACGTAATGGAAATATCGTGCTTGGGGTTTTATCAAGGCATTCTTTCAATTTATTCACTATTTGCATTTTGGATTTGAATATTTTTCAAATAATCAAATATGTGTGATGAATTATGATATGTAAAATCTCATTCTTACATTTGATGTTTCAGATGATCGTAAAGAATGGTGTTTAAAGGACCTAAATGCAAAATGGAAGCAATAGAAATGTATTCTATATTGAGATTTTTATAAGCCTGAAGTTCCAATAGCAGAAGAACTTACTCCTCCAACGGATCATGTTGTTACAGAACAGTGGTGTTTTCTAACTCTGCATATAATTTTATAAATTAAATTGTTTAATTAATATATTGTAGTCAAAGATCGATGAGCTTGCATCCTCTCAACAAAATAATGAAGGTTCCTCAGAGAGAAGTGTTATCGTCCAAGGTGATATTTTTTCTCAAGTCATTGGTAAACCAGAAAGGCGTGATCGTGTGTGGTTGATGGGATTAGGTCCAACTCCAACAGATTTATGAGGACCTGAACTAAGGAGACATGTCTCAACTATTTAATTGAGAATGAAAATCAACAATTAAAAGATAAAATCAATGACTTAGAGGGCAAAATGAAGGATGTGGCTACAAATTTTTCTGAATCAATGAATTTTGTGCTAGGTAGATAAATAAATACTGTTTCTTACAATACCTAAATAATTATACATATACCAATTGGATTGACTATATGTGATAATGATACTTATTTATTGTAATTTAGGTCCAAAATGCTAAAAATATTTCTTTGAATTCTCCACACCAAATGCATTCCTCTGCCAGTAGCTATAAATGTTGTGAAAACCCCACATGAGGTAAATGTATGGTTGTAAATATTAATTTATTATAAGTAAACAATATTTAATATCTATACTGTTAACTATTAGGAAATGCGAGTTGGAAGCATCCCTTCACGTGTGGCTGCTCTCAGACTCTAACCCATATTCTCTCATGCTTGCCAACCCAATTTTTAACCATTGTACCAACTAACGGCCCCTAATTGAAGAAGTCAATGTGGCATCATTATTTAGTTTCATCAGCAACCAGATCAATAGATAATTGTTACTAAATGAAATGAAAGATAAAATAAGTCGGTTCCCTATATCCAAACATAAGATGAATGAAGGGAATATGTTGACAACCAACAACTGTAACTCAACTCAGCTTTAATATTAACTATTTGAGATTAGTTTAACCCAACTACCAATTATGCATCACAAGACAAAAACAGAATTTCAAAAGTATATACAGCTAGCCTGGGTTTTCTTCTTCCAAATACAAGTTTGTTCTACAACAGATAAAACAAAGAGTTTGCTGATCCATTAACCAAATAGTTTGAAGATCTGGGGGCCCATCTGGGCAAGCTGTTCAATCTGGAAACCAATGAACTATTGCCATTGTTCTGCTATTTTTGAAAATTGAGTAGATGAGGTAGCATTGGATAGTTATGGCAAAGGTGGTCGACATGCATGGATCTATTAGGGTCTGATGGAGGGTGATTTGACCCGACCTCCTAATCAGATCACACGTGGACATGACTCAGCGTAAGTGACAGCTTGGCCATAACTCGGTGTAATGAACTCGCTGAGACCCCAGCAGAACAACTCGCTACAAGACAGCTCGCTATAGTATGGCTTGCTGCAAGGCAGTTCGCTACTGGAGCTCGCTACGAAAGAATTCGCTACAAGGGAGCTCACTACAAAGGAGCTCGCTACTGAGTAACCTGGAGCTTTTGGGAAACTTTTTATCCGACAAGACCGTGCTTGTCAGACTGCTCCCACGTCTCTTGTCCGGCGGCGCAACACCTGCCAGTCCAAAGCACTGTGCTCACGTCTTACGTCAGGCGACAACGTGCACGACAGCTCTGCATAACGTCTCTCAAGTGATAAGACCGTACCCTGCGACAGATACCTACTCCAATCAAATCAGCCTGACGAATAACGGCTGTAGCAGAGAATCAGAGGTGGTTACACCTGATTTGGCACCGCATTAATATATAAGGGCTCCGACCCCCAAGGAAAAAGGTAATTGAATTTTTGGTAATCGAGTAGTGCGCATCTCCACTCTTAGCTTGTCATTACTCTCTAAGCTTTTCTCTCAGAGTTCTAACTTAAGCATCGGAGTGCTCCCGTCGGGCGAGCTCCCCGGGAATCCTTCATCTTCTCCTTCTCAGGCGTTGTCCGTTGCCAGCTAGGAGCGAGGCCCCTACCAGCTAGGAGTGACCAAATCGCGCTACATCATTTGGTGCCGTTTGTGGGAATCGCTTCAAAAGGCCTTCCACCAAAACTTTGCAAACTTCAGTTCTCATGGCTTCTTCCAACAACGCAGCACGCAGTGCAGAAATAAGCACCACCGGGGAGCAACTCCAGGTCCCAGTAGTGTGTATTGGACAATTCACCGTCCCGCTCTCCGCGGATGGAGTTCCCATTCTGAACGTGCCTCAGACAATGGCACCCGTGAATGCTCCACTCCCTTTCACGGTTGGAACAACCTTCACCGAACCCTCCCTTGTTCCCCCCGTGACAGCCCAAAACCGGCTTGAAGATCTGGTGCAATGCATGCGAGCCATGCAAGCTTAGATGCAACAGGTCCAGTAGTTCCAACTATATCAGCAGCAAGTGCTGCACCAAGTATCTCAGCATCACTATCAGTAGCAGTTTCCTTTGCTACCTCAGACCCAGCAGCCCCTTCCTCCTCGGCATCCGATCGCACAACAAGTCCGGCCTCGCCGTCAGAACAAGCATCCTTCTCGCCGGGGAGAGACCTCTTAGACCCAGAATCCTCTCAAGAGTCAAGTCTCGTCCCATGGGAGGAAGGAAAGACCAGTCACCCCTGCCTCACCGTGTGCAGTCAGGTCGGGAGGGTCCCAGCCTACCAGGCCCGCATCACCTCAGCTTTCCGAGTTCGTGGCCCCGCTTGTGGAGAACCGGTTCGAGGTCTTGGCTGCAGACTCTTGGCAAGATCCCTCTATTTGCAGCCATCACCAGCAGTCCATCCCCCTCCCTGCGAACTGTGGCCGACAATACCGAGGCCAGCAGCACTAATGCGGAGCCCGCAAAAAAGCAGCGGAGACGTCGTCGAGCTCGCCGAACTGCAACACACAACCTGCCCGAGCTCAAGGGTAAGGAAGAGGTAAGCTCGGTTGAAATAAAAGCCACTCCGCTCCTCTCTGTACCATCACCTCTGTCTCTAGAACTCTTGGCTGTCCCAATGCCCAAGGACTTCAAACTACCTTCCTTGGACAAATATGATGGGTCGTTCGACCCGAATGACCATGTTGGCGCCTTCCAATCACAGATGCACTTGGCAAGGGCCAGTGAGTCCTGCATGTGCGTGGCTTTCTCCACCACTTTCAAAGGAGTGGCCCGTACATGGTACATGAACCTCGCGCCCGGATCAATAAGAAGTTGGGCGTAGTTCGTGCAAGTCTTCACTTCTCACTTCGTCACCAACAAGCGGTGCCCGAGGACCCAGGAGAGCCTCCTTGGCATAGTCCAGAGGGAAGGAGAATCTATCCGAAGTTACATCAAGTGGTTCAACGATGCTTGTTTACAGATACTCGACTTGGACCCCGCAGTACGTCTTACCGCGGCCAAGAGAGGCATCACGCACAAAGACTTCAAGTGGCACGTGGTTGTTAATCGGCCCAAGACGGTAACCAAGTTCCTCAAGCTCGCGGAGCAGTTTATAGGGACAGAGGAGGAAATCAACCAGAAGGGTGAGCAGATCCCTGAAAAAAGAAAAAGAGAAGTCGAGCCCTCGACCCAAGGGGACAACAAGAAGAAGAAAGACCTAGCTCGGGGGGCAAGGCCAGGTCAGCCTTTCCGAGCTCCACCAGCAGAGAGGACAAACTACACGCCCTTGAACGCGAAGCGGGCCGAGATCCTTATGGGGATCAAGGACGCCCCGTACGTGAAGTGGCCACCTCGGCTGAAAGGGGACCCTAATGTAAGGAATAAAAATTTGTATTGTAGCTTCCATAAAGATCACAATCATAGTACCGAGAGTTGTAAAAACCTCCATGAGGAGATAGAGGAGCTCATCCGTCGCGGATACTTAAGAAACTTTGTACAGAATAATAATAATAATAATAATAAAGCAGGTCGGCAAGGGGAGCAAAGAAGAGACGCTCCCGAATCCAGCAGGCAAGCAGAGCAGCCGCAGAGGCAGCCCCCGGAAGAGAGACCAGTTCGGGGGACTATCCATGTGATCGTCGGAGGATCGATCGTCGTAGGCTGCAAATCGGACATCAGCTCGCGAGGTCGAAAGGGAAGACCAGAACCCCCCGAAGCGGCCAAGGACGAAAGACCCAATCTTCTTCACGGAGGATGAGGTGCGTGGGGTCCACTACCCCCACGATGATGCGCACGTCGTGAAGATAAGGATCAACGACTTCGAAGTCAAGCGTGTCCTCGTCGATTTCGGCAGTTCGGCGGACATTCTCTTCAAAGCGGCGTTCAACAAGCTTCAGCTCCGAGAAGGCGATTTCAAGCCCGCAAATACTCCCTTGGTGGGCTTCAATAGAGAGGAAGTCAAGCCCCTAGGGAGAATCACTATACCTGTGGAGGTCGGCACCTGGCCTAGCATAGTGAGGCTCAACCATGACTTCTTGGTGGTTGCGACTCCCTCCCCGTACAACGCCATAATAGGTCGGCCCATCACACACGCCCTACGTGCGGTGGTCTCCACCTACTATCTGGCGATGAAGTTCCCTACGGACTTCGGAGTTGGGGTGGCGCGAGGCGACCAACTTAAGTCTCGCAAGTGCTACGTCGCCGCCCTCAAAGGGAAAGACAAGGTGGCAGACAACCTCGAGCTGGAGCGACCTGTGGAACAGTGTGAGGAGCGAGCTGCACCCACAAAAGAGACCGCTTCCGTCCCGACTTCAACGGAGGACCCAGCTCGAACACTCCAGATCGACGCTTCAATCAAGGAGCCTTTGCGATCCCAACTAGTAAGTTTTTTACTTAAAAATTTAGATGTTTTTGCATGGTCCGCGACAGAGATGCCCGACATAGACCGTAGCATCATCACTCACAAGCTGAATACTGATCCTGTAGTTAGGCCCGTTAGACAGAAGAAACACAACTTAGCCCCAGAGCACTAGAGAGCAGTTGACGAGGAGGTCGGGAAGCTCCTCACAGCCGACTTTATCAAGGAAGTCCATTACCCGAGCAGGGTGGCCAATCTTGTTATGGTAAAAAAGGCTAACGGTAAATGGCGCATGTGCATCGATTATACCGACCTGAACCGAGCTTGCCCAAAGGATTGCTTCCCACTGCCCAGGATCGATTGTCTGGTGGACACGACCTCAGGGCATGAGTTGTTGAGTTTCTTAGATGCCTATTCGGGCTACAACCAGATCAGGATGGACCCTGCTGGCGAAAAAAAGACAGCCTTCATAACCGAGCTCGGCCTGTACTGCTACAAGGTCATGCCCTTCGGACTGAAATTCCGGGGCAACATTCCAAAGATTTGTAAATAAATTGTTTGAGCCGTTGATCGGCAATAGAATGGAATGCTATATAGACGACATGGTCGTCAAAACTCAGTTTTCAAGTGATTTAATACAAGATTTGCATTCTGTTTTTGAGATTTTGCATAAATTTAATATGAAGTTAAACCCGAACAAGTGTGTTTTCGGTGTCACCTCGGGTAAATTCCTAGGGTACATCGTCAACCAATGCGACATTGAGGCCAACCTAGAAAAAATTAAGGCCATCCTAGATATGAGACCACCCCGGAAATAGAATGAGGTTCAGAGGCTGAATGGCCGCATAGCTACTCTGAGCCGCTACATGTCCTAATCGGAAAATCACTGCCTACCTTTCTTTAAGGCAATTAAAAGCAAAGGCTTTGAATGGACCGAAGAATGCCAGCTCGCATCCGACGAGCTCAAAAAGTACCTCGCCAGTATTCCGGTCTTAACCCGACCTGAGGAGGGTGATGTTTTGGAGTTGTACTTCTCTGCAAGTGACGAGGTGGTCATCTCGGTACTAATAGGAGAGGTAGATAGAGTCCAATGACCTATCTACTACGTTAGCAAGGTGTTGTAGGGAGCAGAGACGAGATATCCAGAGATCGAAAAGTTGGCGTATGCTCTAGTTATTGTAGCTCGGAAGTTTCGCCCATATTTTCAAGATCATACTGTCGTCGTCCTCACCAACAAGCCTCTGAGGCAAGTCCTACTCAAGCCCGAGGTCTCTGGCAGGTTGACGAAGTGGGCCATCAAACTCAGCGAGTACGACCTCCAATACAAGCCGCGAACTGCTATCAAGGCCCAAGCCTTAGCCGACTGTGTTGCAAAATGTACTTTCGGCACCGAAATCCCCAAGCCGGTTGAGCTCAAGCACTGTGAGGTAGCAACCAGTGCGGCTTCTCTCCAAGTTAGATCGAACCCGAGCTGGGATGAGGAGCCATGGATCCTTCACGTAGATGGCTCGTCCAACCAACAGGGCAGCAGAGCTGGAATCATTCTATATGGGCCGAGCGGGGTGAAACTAGAGTATGCGCTACGCTTTGGGTTCGCGACGTCCAACAATGAAGCAGAGTACGAGGCGTAACTAGCCGGCCTGGCTCTAGCAAGCAAAGTGAAAGCCAAACACATCATCGTCTGCAGTGATTCTTAGCTCGTGGTCAACCAAGTCACAGGTGAATACGAAGCCCGCGAGCCAACCATGATCGCCTACTTAGCCAAAGTAAGAGAGGCTCTGCTCAACTTCTAGTCACACTTCATCAAGCAAATCCAGAGATCAGAGAACGCTGAGGCCGATGCCCTGTCCCGGTTAGCCAACACTAGTGATAATACCATGAGGACCGTGTACATAGAGAACTTGCCTCGGCCTAGCATTCTCGGGGGGGGTAAAGGAGGTCGCCCTTGTCATTCAAGTAGAGCCG
>NW_010729169.1:1935759-1946467 GCF_000365185.1 Nelumbo nucifera
AGAGGAGGTCGCTCTTGTCATTCAAGCAGAGCCGAGCTGGATCGATCTGCTCGCGAGCTTCCTACTACATGGGACCCTCCCTATAGAACGCAATGCCGCCAGAAGGGTAGAGCGTTAGGCGGTCAAATACGTCATAATAGATGGATGATTGTACTAAAGATCTTACACGCTCCCCTATCTGCGTTGCTTGCGACCTTCCGAAGCCGAGCTCGTGCTCCGCGATACTCATGATGGCCTGTGCGGTGGCCACTTGGGGGGCAGGGCTCTCGCCCAGAAAGCACTATGACAGGGATACTACTGGCCAACAATGAAGGTGGATGCGATAGAGCTCGTCAGAAGATGTGATAAGTGCCAGAAGCACGCCAACATCCACCACTAGCCTACCGCTGACCTGAAGTATCCCACCAGCCCGTGGCCTTTCGCACAGTGGGGGATCGATATACTCAGACCATTTCCGCCAGCGACAGGGCAGATGAGGTTCTTAGTGGTGGCAGTTGATTATTTTACCAAGTGTGTATAAGTCGAACCTCTCACGACAATCACAACGCAGAATGTGCAGAACTTCTTTTGGAAGAGTATAGTGTGTCGTTTCGGACTACCCCGAGCACTAATCTCTGACAATGGTAAGCAGTTCAAGGATATTAAATTCCAGAACTGATGTAAGGATATGAGGATTCAACAAAATTTCACCTCGGTAGCACACCCTCAAGCAAACGGTTACGTGGAGGTCACGAACAGAGCCATTCTCCGCGGACTGAAGGCACGCCTCGACCGCGCTAAGGGACTCTGGGTAGACGAGTTACCCAATGTAGTACGAGCTTATCGGACCACGGTAAAGACCGCAACAAGTGAGACTCCCTTCAACATCACTTGTGGCACTGAAGCAGTTATCCCGACCGAGATCGAAGTTCCCACGCTACGTCTGGAACTGTATGATGACAAGGCAAATGAAGATAAGCTACTCACCAACCTCGACCTACTTGACGAAGTACGGGACCTCGCATACATTAAGACCGCAGCCTACCAGCAGAGAATGGCTCGATACTATAACGCCAGGGTCAAGAAGCGGAACCTCCGCGTCGGTGACCTGGTCCTTCATAAAGTTTTGGTGCCTAAGCCTGGTGTTGGTAAGCTCGGGCAAAATTGGGAAGGACCCTACCGAGTAAAGCGGGTGCTCGAGGAAGGAATATATGAGCTCGAAACCCTAGAAGGGAAACAAGTACCTCGAGCATGGAATATTGTCAACTTAAGGCAGTACTACCTATAATCGCCAAGCTGAGTGGACTGTAGTCGCTCCCAGAGCCTAAGGGCCAATACGCCGAGCTAACGAAGACCTCGACACTATAAGACCTAGTCGCCTCTTCGGCATGGGTGAACTTCAGAAGAGGGGTGGACTGTAGTCGCTCCCAGAGCCTAAGGGCCAATGCGTCGAGCTAACGAAGACCTCGACACTTTAAAACTCAGTCGCCTCTATGGCATGGGCGAACTCTAGGAGAGTGGATCATAAGTCACTCCCCCAGCCTAAGGGCTAAAATAACGAGCTAACGAATAGGCTAAGTATTAATACCAAAGGCGCAGGCAGCTCGGGTGTGGATCCTATGATGCATAGCCCGCCCTGATATACAAGTTGGACCCGCTAGGGACAACTAACTTCAACTTAAGTAACCCAGGTGCATACAGGTTGGGCATATGCTCACTATGTTGATCACCTCGGTGTACATTATAAAATCATCCCTACTAAGTACGGGGAGATAGCTCGGGATGATGATAGTCAGGAAACCCCACTTCGGGCGCTTATCCCTAGTAGTTTGGGTGAAATAGTCACTTCGACAAAAGAAAGAACCGCACAAATACTTAGCAGGAAAAAGAAACATTTCATTACTAGTTTAAAAAAAAAAGAAACCGGGCCTAACAGCCCGGGAGAGTACATCAGCAAAGCAGAAAGAAAAGAAAGAGAACTGGGCTCAACCGCCCGGGAGCAACCACTTCAAGAGAATCATTTTTCAGAAGAAGGAAAAAAGAGAGCAACCAGCCTCAAGGCCCCACCTCCTCGTCACTCTCCTCCAGGGAGTCGGGCTTCTCCTCCTCCGCCGCGTCCACCATCTCTAGGGCCAGGCTTCTCATTGTTACGCCCTCAAGGTTGAGGCCAGAGAACTTCTTCCGTATCAGCCACTGGCAAAGTTTGAACCCCGAGCGATAGGACTTAGAGCCGTATTCGACCTGGAGGTCGTGGAACTGCTAGGACTCTTTGAAGTCCTCCACCGCCTTAGCACGCTCTGCCTCCACCGCGGCATCGAAGTTGCGGGTCCTCTCATGGAGCGTGGACTCCAAGCTTTGGACCTGCTGGCGAAGAAGCTCCCTCTTCGTCACCACCCTCGAAGGCTCCTCCCTGTAATGGGCGCTCTCCTCAGATTGACGAGAGATCTGTGCTTCCTGGTCCCTAACGAGCAGCTCCTGGGCCTCGCTCCCCTTCTGAGCCTGGAGGAATTCCTCCCGGGCCCAGTCGAGCTCGTGTTGGAGGCTCTGCACGTTTGACCTCTGATTGACGGCATCCTGGGCGTGGATAGTAGTCTAACAGGCCATGGCATGGATGGCGGAGTTCAGTTGCCAATAGAAAGCCGAAGTAAGTAAGGGGGGAGAGGAAAGAGAAGGGAGGGAGAAAAAGGGAAGAAGTAGGCACTTACCACCATGCAGTGAGCCGAGGCCTGCTTGGCGAGCTCCCTATGGTGCATCCTGGCCCAACTCGCGACCTCATCATGAGTGATCACCCACCAGCTCCTCCGTGAGGCCACGAGGTAGTTGGTGACGCTTTCGTCCCTTCCCTCGGTAGGAAACCACGGGAACACAGTGGGGCTGGACCGCGTAGCTGAACTCGGCGGACACAGACGGGACCTCCGACGGGACCTCAAAGGACACAGACGGGACCTCCAACGGCGAAACAAAAGTAGGGTTTACAGCCTCGAACTCGGCGGCCCTAGAAGTGGATGCCTGGTCGGGGCGCGACCTCTTCGCCCTGCGCCTTTGGTTGTTCGACAGAAGGCGATGTGCATCCACACCAGACATGTCGGCTACAAGAATCACAAGGCATTAGTCCAATTCAAAAAAAAAAAAGAGAAGGCTGAGAAAAGAAAATGCGACCTAAGGGTGACCTACCGGGGCTCAAGCCGGCCTGCACGAGCTTGTCCTCAGCCAAGTAGTCCCAACAGAGGAAGCCTACCCACGCCCAAGACTGCAGCATTTCCCAAACTTTCGGGTTCAGCTCAATGCCCAGATCCTGAATGACAGCCCTCTAGTGGGTCGGAAAGGGCCACCCCTCGGGGTTGCGAACTACAAAATAACCCCGCTTCCATGTTGGGATCCTGTTTGGTAGGTCATGGAGGAGCTTGAAGCCAAGACGGTGGGAAAAGTAATAAGAGTGCCTTTCTGGAGGGGCTCCGGGGGAGGCATTCTTAATGGACAAGATGGTGGCAAAGATATCAAGGGAAAGAGGAAGACAATACTCGAAAAACAAAGAAATTGTCCCAACCACATTCTAGATTGAGTTCGGATGGAGTTGGTCTATGGTGACATTAAAATCGGTGAGAACCTCCACTGTCAAAGGATGTAGAGGGAGTCGGAGACCAGCCACGAGCTGCTCCTTAAAGACCACGATTTCATCGTGGCCGTGTTCCCAGGGATAGTTACCGGATGGGAGGCTATAGATGAGATCCCTAGGGAGGTTATAGTAACAGACTAGGGCCCGAAGCCGCTCCATTGACATGGAGGAAGGGCCGAAACTATCAGGCTCCTGACCCCGGGAAGTGGAAGTTACCAGAGGCCTCACGGACTTCTGAAGCCTGCCCTTCAGGGAACCCCCAAGCTCCCCTGAGCTCGAGGGTACCTCGCCCTGATTACCGTCTCGGGAAAAGCCACCATAGTACGGATATCCAGACATTGCTTGGACAGAACAGAGGATTCACCAGAAACGTGGATTGAGAAAGCGACGAAAACGGGGAGAGCTCGAGCAAACAAGGCGAAGGCGCGACCTCAAAACTGAATGCAAGGCAAGTTGGCGTAAAGAAAATGAGGCCTGGGGCCCTCCTATTTATAGCCGCTGTGCCAGAAAAACCAACGGTCTCGATCAAAGCAGATCCGATGGCCTACGATAACGTTGGCCGCACGTCCTTTGAAACTGAAGTAAAGATGGCTGCACATCTTCCCAAATTGAATGCAGTTTGGCGCGTTTTTTGGCACCCGAAAAATCCAGAAATTGTCTGACACCTGCGCGTATACATCATGTGAACAGTCAACCTAGTTTAATTACGGGTCAAATCCACTTGTCACTTCATGAACTCCTTGCGCTAGGGTAAGACCCTTAGCCCGAGGAGTGGGGGGCAATTGATGGAGGGTGATTTGACCCGACCTCCTAACCAGGTGACACGTGGACATGACTCAGCGTAAGTGATAGCTCGACATGACAGCTTGGCCATAACTCGGCGTAATGAAATCGCTGAGACCCCAGCAGAATAACTCGCTACAAGACAGCTCGCTACAACACGGCTTGCTGCAAGGCAGCTCGCTACGAAAGAGTTCACTACAAGGGAGCTCGCTACAAAGGAGCTCGCTATTGAGTAACCTGGAGCCTTCGGGAAACTTCTTATCCAACAAGACCATGCTTGCCAAACTGCTCCCACGTCTCTTGTCCGGCGGCACAGCACCTGCTAGTCCAGAGGACTACACCCACGTCTCACGTCAGGCGGTGTCATGCATGACAGCTCTACATAACGTCTCCCAAGTGACAGGACCGTACCCTGCGACGGATACCTGCGCCAATCAAATCAGCCTGACGAATAACGGCTGTAGCAGAGCTCCAGAGGCGGTTACACCCGATTTGGCAGCGCATTAATATATAAGGGCTCCGACCCCCAAGGAAAAAGGTAATTGAATTTTTGGTAATCGAGTAGTGTGCATCTCCACTCTTAGCTCGTCATTACTCTCTAAGCTTTTCTCTCAGAGTTCTAACTTAAGCATCGGAGTGCTCCCGCTGGGCAAGCTCCCCGGAAATCCTTCATCTTCTCCTTCTCAGGTGTTGTTCATTGCCAACTAGGAGCAAGGCCCTTGCCAGCTAGGAGTGACCAGATCGCGCTACATCAGGGTCTATAATGGTGATACTGTCTTGAGATAACTCTTGGAAATCAAGGATTTTCATATTTGGGTGTGAACCTGTAATTGAACAATGTACGGTTAGGGCGCGTTTTTGCCTGAAAAGTCGTAAACAGTTTGACCACTGAAATGGGGCAGATATTGAACAGTCAAACAAATTCAGCCATGGGGCCAGATGTTGCCATGGGAAACTGGAATGCACTCTTCCTGTGGCAATGGAGATCTTTCAGTTTAAGTGTTTAACCACTGCCCAATATGTTGATACCATATTATCTCTTACTTTTCAAGCTAAATTTTTTTCAATACTTTATATGGTGTTTATTGATCCAGAAAAGACTTATAATAGAGTTCCTAAAGAGATAATATGGTGGGTCTTGGAAAAGAAAGGGGTTCAAAATAGGTATATAGACCTAATTAAAGATATGTATGAGGGGGAAACAACCAATGCTAGAACACTATTGGGAAAGGCTTCAAATTTTACAGTTATGATGGGTCTTCACCAAGGTTCAGCATTTAGCCCTTATTAGAACACTATTGGCGTTTTGGGTTTGCCATGGAATTTTAGTCTCTGCAAATGAAATTGCAATTGGACATTTCATCTTTATTAACTTCAAAAGAGAAATTGATTAATGCCAGGACAGATTAGCAAACTAGAATATATTTCCTATAGATCATGGATACCTGAATGGAAGGCAGAAGGAGGGCACCATATTTTGGATCTCTTCTAACCATCTGCACCACCTCTTGATCGCTTTCCATTCCCATAGCCTTCATGACCACCATGATAGGAATCTACACAACGCCAGTAAATATTAAATGCAAACTTAATATCTCTTCAAGTTGATTTTAATAAAATCTATTCTTACTGATCAAAATAAATGCAAAGCAAGCTGGGCAGTGGTGTCCTTGGAGTTTTATAGGCAATCTAGAATGAAAGGAATAGTAGAGTTTTTGAACAGAAGTGCAGCCCAGAGGAGGAGGTTTATTACCTGTATTGTGGGCATGATAAAATTTTTGTTATCTACTCATACTTGTTCTAGTGGAACTGATCTATCACACCCTTTTTTGAATACAGATTTTTTGGGGGCTCCTTAAAGGTTAGGTTAATGTACAGAAACTCTTTGTACAGGGTAATGGGCTCTCAGATTTCTATATAGAGAAGTTTAAGGCATTGCTCAAAATAGCTGTTCATCTAGGTTCCACAATCAACTAATGCCTTGGCTGATTTTTTGACCAAGGATGTGGTAGGGAGAGAGAATCTGTTAGAGAGGGCTCCATGCCCATGTGTTCAGCCTCAAGGCTGAAGCGCCATTTATAACTTTAGGTGCTAGTTAACATTTTGTTGTTTTACTATAGGGAATGTATGACGCCGGCATTGCATTGCTGATATAAAAGGCCAACTCAGTACCAGAGGCCCCATAGAAGGTGTTTCCCTTCTGTATATTAAAAGAATGCTTTGGTTGTTGTTAATCATAAAATATTCTCACATCATGAAAATAACTACCAGTATTAACAATTTCTTATAACGCATTTAGCACAACATCAAATTAATATAGTTTCCACTGCCAAATACAAAAAATATAACATTATGACGAGCTAACCTAATAATTATGACAATATTATATGAACCAAAATCATTATATTCTTGCAGCACCATCCACTATCCTATTCTGAGATTAATCCCTGAATCTCAGGTGGGCTCATCCAATGCAATTCAAAAAGCCTCATAAAATGGGTCCACAAATGAAAGAAGTACCTGTAACAAATCAGCAGATGTGGACCCATTTCCTCTGTTTCAGCACAGAGGGTACACATATTGACTAGAGCCAAACCCCTTTGGTTAAGTTGGTCCATGTCAAGATTCTATCTAATATTGCAGACCACAAGAAAAATATAATTTTCAAAGGGATATGGACTTCCCAGATTCACTGCCAATGAACAAGATTCACAGCTTCCACCTTTTTGAGCAAAGTTAACTTTCATTAAAAGGAGAAAAAAAAGGTACATGAGATGATGTACAACAGCCTGAAAAGGTAGAAGCAGACCAAATAACTACCACTAAACAAATTTTCTCTAAAAGCCCCCGACTTTGCTAGGCTATCAGCAGCAGTGTTCAACTCCTTAGGAATCCAAACAAGCTTTACATTCATCGAGTCCAAGACATCTCTGGCTTCAACCAACAAGTGTGCTAGCCTCCAACAAGTTTTGTATTTTATTCCTTCGTTCTGCCTTCAGTGTTCTTGGACAATCTAAATTCTTAGCACTGAGTCCTATGTCACTTTATACTTAGTGTTCATCTCCTTGTTAATTTGAACACCTTCCAAGGCTACTAGGATCTCAGCCCTAAGGGAGTCACCAACTCCAACTGAACCTGAGAAAAGAGAAACAAAATATCACTTATAAATAAGCCATTGAGGCTTATTTTAAACTTACAAAATGGTGAAAGTTGAATCTTGACAAAGGAATTAAAAATTAAACAAGATGGGAAAACTACTTCTTCCTGGTAATGTTGTCTAATCATAAAATACCCATCAAAATTCCAGAAATGGACACTACTTTCCTACTCACTATCTCCCAAGTAATCAAGCAGCCCTTCTCTGGGTGTATTAGGTCTACATCATCAACAACACTGCACAAGTGGCCAAGCCTGCTGCCTGGCTGGCTTTCTGGGTTGATGACAGGTTCAGTTTTTGAAACAATGGTCAAACTTGTATGAATGTCTGAAAATATTTGTACATGAGTTACAACAAGAGCTCATAATTAAATACCAAAAAAAGTATGAAAATACTTCATTCTTTCTCCTTTTGGTGAATCTTGACTCTTTTCTTCATGGTTTTGCCTTTCCTTTAATTTTTTGCCAACTGTAGGGGGTTGTTCTAAAACTGTGAAAATTTATGATGGATTCCAAGAGTGACATAAATGATTTGGATGGATCTCCAGAAAGCAAAAACTCTGAACGCAGTCAGCTGGGCCATTCAACCACACATGGGAACATCTCCCTATGAATTTAACATACATGTACAGGAGATATTCCTGATGTGCAACTGGATGTACTGAATTTTTTCTTGCAAGAAATCCAGGTTTACAAGGAAAATTCAAGAATGAGATCAGCTTATCTAGTGTAGTGTAGAAAGAGTTTCTACAAAGATACCATAAAAAACATATAGCAACAAACCTGGTCGGTGCACCCTACAAAATAAGACTTCTCTGTGAGCCTTAGGAACAATAGAATTAAAGACTCAGATAATCAACCATAGCTATTATGCCTCATTCACCTTTAAAACATATTTAGTGATGAAGATGAGGCAAAATATTAGGTCTATACAATTGGGAAAATAAAAGATCCATTGCATGTAAATTAATTGAAGAATAAAGGAAAATGATATTTTGAAGTTGTTTTATTGATAGAAAAGCTCTTTGTTCTATGTGATCTGTATGCCTTGAAGCATGTTTCTTTTCAATTGGTTTTGATAATTTTTTACACTTACAGGACCTAACCATCAGACAGAAATATCTTGTAACCTTTACTATTGGTTACGAACAAAAGAATAACATTGATGCAGCAGTTAAAAAGGTCAGTGAGGAGTCTCTGTGTGTATGTCTGTGAGCATATTTTGACTCATGTGATGTGGGTGTTTGTCTTGGTCACTTATTGTGTGCTACTGCATTTTTCAGAGAACTTCACCATCCTGCTGTTCCACTACGATGGTCAAACTAGTGAGTGGGAAAAATTTGAGTGGTCAAGGCGTGCTATCCATTGGCAAATGGCAAATCAACCCTAGCAAAGAATCAGGACGGATTGGAGTTTTACCCAGCCTATGCCTTAGCATCAATCAACCAGTTGGAAAATGCCTTGCAGCTAACCACCCTAAGGATGCCTTCTTCTGATCTGACTTTGTTCTTAAAAATTTTGTCGTTTCTTTCATACCAGAATCCAAGGATAGCTGCTGGTACCAAATTCCAAATGGTCTTCCCTGTTCATCCCCTTGATCTGCCACCTCCTCTAGATGATAAAAAGAAAATGTCTACAGGGGTTGTGGTTGGAGTTGTGGTCTCCATAGTAGGCTTTATCTTCTTGGTTCTAGGTTTTCTTTGGTGGAGAGGTTGTCTATATAACAAGAGCAAGGTCAGCAATATAAATCCTTACAGGTTTTTATAAATATCCTTCTAGTTAATTGGTATCATTAAAGATGAATGACGGTGAACAGGAAGAAGAAAATACTTTTTAGAAAGAGTTGGCAAATTTAACTTCATGTTCTCTTGAAATTTTTCTATCCTATTTAAATACATATTATTTTTCAATCATTATAGTCTTTGATCTTACTCACATTTGGCCGTTCCCCTGCAAAATATTTAGATTTCATACTTATCCTTTGAGTGCCAAGCTGAAATACATGTAAATGTTCTTTTTTGAATTTCTTCATTACTCACATGATTTTCGGCATTATTGTTGTGGGTTATTTTGTGATAAAATTTAGTATAGAATGCAATTTACTAGGTTCAATATAATTTTTTAACTTATTTATAGACATTTCTCATCTATCCTATCCACTTGGACTATTTGGAAGAAGACTAACCAAATAAAAACCTCAACTCCACTTTCCTCTTACCATTCCCTCCTATTAGTATTATTAGTATTAGAACAAACTAGGAAACTTTTCTCTATGGTTACTTAAGTAAAATTCAACAAAGGAAAAGTATACATTAATAAGCTTTGTTTCAGATATCAAAGCAAAAAACCCAGGAATTCTTACAATAGTTCATGTGCTTTTCCAAAACAACAACAAAAACAAAGCGAGGATTGAAATAGAAAATGACTCACTCACCTCTTAACTTGGATACTTCTAGACATTTTGTTGATTTGTGAACCTGAGAATAGAAGAACAAAAGTTATAAAGCTAAAAGAGTGTTCCATAAGCAAAAAAAAAAAAAAACTTTAATTCATATGCTTTTCAAAAAAACAAAAAGAAAAAAGTGATGACTAAAATAGCAAATGACTCTACCTTGGCTGGTTCTAAACAGTTTGTTGATCTATGAAGTTGAAAGTAGAGCAAAAGTCATAAAGTTAATAGACTACTCTATAAGCAAATCTATTCAAAGAAGAGGTTTGAAAGAGAAAGCTGAAGTTCCTTGTTCAACTATGTCAAGGGACTTGTGTTGTAAAAGAAAATAAAAATAGTATAATTTTTATGGGTAATCTCTCACCCCCACATGATGTAATTTACCATGTTAACAGGGCATGGCAAGAGGAGGCTGTTATAATTCAGGTCTGCCATAGAGTTTGGCCTGACTGAGTTCAGTTATGTAGAAGAAGAAAAAGTGATAAAGAAAGAGAGAAAGAGAGAAAGAGAGAAAGAGAGAAGAGAGAATTCAGGTTTGAATTGAAAGAGTCAACTTGACTTTTCCTAGTCGGCCAATAAGTATTTATATTATTATTAAAACATAACTGAAAAGACCTATGTGCCCTTACTTAAGTTAAGAGCACATGTTYYRACACAACATTACAGATCAGCAACATCAATCAAGGTATAAAGACAGAAATACCCCTACGCTAACACTCCCCCTA
>NW_010729169.1:1951155-1996326 GCF_000365185.1 Nelumbo nucifera
TGAAGTAACACCCATGCGAGCAGGAGAGCAGCCCACACACAACAGCCGCTTCACACACAACAGCCACACACAGTTCGGCCCTCTATTCTTCCTCTACTAGGAGAGGGYGATCTCAGAAATCAYARCAACCRACCACATACGACCTGACTGGAGGCATAGAGACCCCCAAGGGAAGAGGGCGATCACTCCTTTTTAGCCCTTTCCCTTATCTCCAATCGAACACAGAAAAAAAAGAAGAAAACCCTAGATAGGTGCGCAGAGAATGAACCCTAGGCAAGCAGAAATCTAGGCAGATTTAACCAAGCTCTGATACCATGTTATAATTCAGGTCTGCCTTAGAGTTCGGCCTGACTGAGTTCAATTATGTAGAAGAAGAAAAAGTGATAAAGAAAGAGAGAAAGAGAGAAGAGAGAATTCTAGTTCGAATTGAAAGAGTCAACTTGATTTCTCCCAGTCGACCAGTAAGTATTTATATTATTATTAAAATATAACTGAAAAGACCTATGTGCCCTTACTTAAGTTAAGAGCACATGTTTCAACACAGCATTACAGATCAGCAACATCAATCAAGGTATAAAGACAGAAATACCCCTATGCTAACAGAGGCAATAGCTTTGCACAGCCTCCACCAAAGTCTTGAAGATCAATATCAAGGAGTCCACTCTTTTCAGGCAAATCATATACGAATGTTTTGACATAATCCATGTTCATACAACTTTTGTGCAGGAAAATCAAATTGGGCATGCTGTGGTGGTGACAAACTCCAAGGGTACCCTTTTGGATGGGCAAGCATATGTAGCAGGTTACCTGTTTTCTCTGAAGCATATGACATTTTCATGGGTATCAAGTTCATAAAGAATATTGGTTGTAGGAAAGTGTGTATCCATTGTTCTATGCTGATCATTTTTCTGGCTTGTTTAAGGATTTGTTCATGTTTCCATATGGGGATGGTGGTGGTTTGGTTTGATTAATGAAATTTCCTTTTTATCAAAAAAAAAAAAAAACACTTCAGGAAAAAGGTTAATTATATTAATATGTGAAAAACAAGTTATAGTAGAATGGGTATCCAGTCACCCAAAATTACAGAATCCTGAAAAAACAAAGCCCAAGAACATAATTATAATAAAGCCCAAAACTGTTGTTGGCTATAGGGCCCCATATGGGGATGGTGTTGGCCATCCCATTTGTATTCCTTGTCCAGGTAAAAGGGGCGCTCACGTCACTATCCTTTTTATCCATTGTAAATTGAACATAATCTCTTGGGTTTAATTGTTTGTCTTTTCTACTTCTCTTAATTGTCTTCATTTTGGTAACTATTGCTACCATGGGTCTCCTGGGGCCAGTCAAAATGGCAACTTTTTCATCAATGAAAGAGTTGTTTTCAAAGCTCCAGAACATTGTCAACTCTCTGGATGCCCCTCTATATGCTAATGCAACTTCTTTGATTCATGAGGTAATAATGACAAATCTTGATTTTCTGTTTATGGTTATCGTGTATTCTTGTCCATCTCACTTTTTCAGTTGTACTTTCTTCAGATGTTTTACTTTGTGCCCACTTAAACTAACTGAATGCATGAAGACAGTAAAGATTGCCCAGGTATTCTTCCTTCCTCCCCATTGAATATTCCACTCGGAAACAGTTAAAACCAAAAACAATCAACTTCTTAAATCTTGCAATCTCATGAACATTCTTTCTATCTTATTATTTGAAGGTATGTTTACCAAAACAGGTAAAGTATCCTTTCTCCATGTGTGTCTGAGATGGCAACCTATAAAGGCTCCACACCCATTCCAGTAAAGCAAATTTTAGCCTAACCAAATAAAACTTCTTTTTCCCTTTGCTTATTTAAATAAAGAGTTCAAGAAGATCAACTATTAAGAAAATGCAAGGGATATTATTTGTAAAAGGGAAAATAAATATGCGTTTGCTTTTGTTTATTCCCTCATATACAGTCTTCTTGCCATACAACTTATCAAAAACAAAATTGGAAACTAGGCATATTTCTAATAGAGGTTTTTACTCAAGATTTATGTAAATATTTCTGTATACATGAGTTATCCTTTATATCAACTTTCTTGAGAAGGTTATGCCTTTAGTTGATTAGGATTCATTGGTCTCATGTTGTATACATTTCCTATATTTATTTTAATTCCTTGGATGTTATAAATGAAATTCAGGTTTATATCAGTGCATCGGATTGCCTACTTGAAATAACCCAACTCTATAAAGCCACTGCACCTGTATAGTGGAAAGATACAAGGCTTAAAAGTGATATCGTTTCCTTATATGAGATTGAAAGGAATGAGCAGACCAAGTCATCATTAAGGAAATGTATCAACATTATTGAGGATCTTGAGCTAAAAAATGCCTCAACTTCTGAAATTGCACAGTGAAGGCACCAAGGTGAGTAACATGTATAGAAATGGAATACAAATGTACGACATTCAAACTTGTATATAACATCCCATTTTCTAACAGAAAAAAAGGATGTGTAGAACTTGTATACAAGCTAATTACAAAATATGAAACGACTTGGACCAGAATAAAAGGCTTCAAGGAGAAAATGGGTCAGGTTTGGAGCAACTAAACCAATAGAGAGTTCATGGTAAAATGAGAAGCAAAGTTAGAACAACCAAAATGGAGCAGAGGGGAATTGGTAATATACAATAAAAAGATTCAAAAAAGAAAGCTAATGGAGGAGCTCGAACAGTGGGCAGAGATGGAGCAACTCTATTGGGTTCAAAAGAGCCAAAGAATCTGGGAGAAAGGAGAAAGGAAAACTAGCTACTTCCACTTTTCAGTGATAAATTGCAGACGTTTTACCAGAATTGATTGGATAAAAATTAATAGGGGAGATAGACTACAAAGCCAAAAGGGATTCAATAAACACCAACAAGCCACTTCCAATTACGTGTTCTATGCCTGTTTTTCCATGCTTACATTACTTGCTCTCATACTATGAAATTACAAAGGAAGAGAATAATACTCCATGAAATGTTTTGGGTAAGGAGGAAATCAAGATGGTGGTATTTGTTCGAGCTGGCTTGAAAGCACCAACATCTAACAGCCTCGAGGCTCTATTCTACCAGAACAAATGTTAGATCTGTTAAACAATACTAATTTTGCTTTGACTTCAAAGAAAAAGTCCTTAAAACAAACATCGGTTTATAAGCCAATAGTTGCAAAGATCCTGACTACACAACTATAAACAATAAAACATTGGGTTACCTTCTCAACGAACAACACTGACTATAAACAATAAAACATCGGGTTTACCTTCACTGATGTTTCTGACAATCATAGAAATCTCTCAATTAAGTTTCTGAATTTACCCTTACAATTTATTAGGGCATCTTTCAATATAATTCACTACACATAACTTTTTTATAGACAAAAAAATTACTTTATTCTTTTCAATTTAACGAAAGATTTTTTAATTAAAAGTGATTCTTTTGGGGTATTTTAATAAATTTTCATCTACATTAATAGATATAAGAGTAAAATGAGTACTTATGAAAAAACTAATGATTGGGCCAACATTTTCCATCATGAGAATAAGAAAAGGGAGGTAACTACAAGTTTTTTCAATATTACAGGGGATGTTTTTGTAAAAGTGAAACATCAAGGAAGGATTTTATGATTGTCAGAAACCTTAGTGGAGGACCATTTCTGCCCTATTGTGTAAGCCATCAAACGAACCTAAGGTCGTTTTTTTTCCTCCCAACATATACCATTATCCGTCTAAAGTCAATTGAAGAAGCTCATATGACTTAGAAAAAGATCATTAATTAAAAAATTGAGTGAATGTTATATCAGTGCAGCTCAATAGCTTTTCTTGCTTTAACAATCAGGTTCATCGATCAGTTCCCTATTTGACATTTAGGGCCTGTTTGACAAGTTTTTCTGAGAAGATTTTCTTTTAGTTCTGACAGTCAAAAGGCATATTGAGTTTTTGGCATAAGATTTGGGCAGTCCGAAGATCGTTTGGCAGATGTGTGTCATTTTGGGTCTTTCCGCACAAGATTAAAATGTGAAAGGCACGGGAAGCTTCATTTGGAGCTTCCTGAAATCAGCCCAAAATGGACTTCCTACGTTTTTTTGGTATCCCGTCTTTTGGTAGCTAGATCTTCCACATACCAAACAGAAATAGATCAATTTTCGGTCTTCTCGAGCTCAGTTCAATATACTTACCCAACAATAGAGATCTATTATTCCCGGTTCTACCTAGTTAGTCGTTATGCATGAAGGCAACTTTTATAAGATTGCTACCAAGTTCACGTACACAAAAGAAAACAAAAAAGAAAAAAGAAAAAAGGAGACGTTATGAGAAAAAAAAAAAAAAAAAGAAAATGTCACTCACCGATCAACCATGGTTGGCAGGCCAAAGATTCACTTCCTGACGATGGAACAAATCTGTCACTTCCAATGATCTGGAACATGCTTGAAGTCTGTACTCCATCTTCCGTCCAACGGATGAATTGAATATCTGGAACATGATTGACCTTTCAATGATTGTCACCGTTGTCTAGTAACAGAGTTGTTTCAAGTTCATTGGGCATCTCAAAGAACTGGATTCGCTTGAGGTTGGTTAGATGTTCGATGCCAAAATGCACTTTCTTCAAAATCACATAGTGTTGAATGTACAACCAGTACTCCAGGAGAGCTATTGCTCCTTCGTCCTCCACTCTAACCAAATTTAGGGTTTATTTGGTTTGTAGTGGGAATTGGAATTGGAATTGATATTTTTTGGAATTGGAATTGGAATGGTCCATTCCTATAGTTTATTTGGTTCAGATAGAAATAGGAATGAGAATTAAAATCAGTAAGAATGGGATTTCATTTCCAAAGGAAGGGCAGGGAATGACCATTCCCTCAAATGGGAGAATATCTCCTCAGCAGGAATGGGAATGAGATTCTGATTCCGCCCGGTTCCAAACCCCTATTCCAACAAACCAAACAGACCCTTAATCTTTCTAACTGGTCCAACACTAATATCTTAAGCTTCTGAAATCCTCCTGCTTGAAAGCATAGTTGCTCTCCTTCAAACGCTTGAAGAAGTTCAAACTCTTTTAGTTTTGGGAGTTCTTGAATGGCTTCAAGTGGATCATCCTTGAGTCGACACAGCCTGAAACGCAATAAGATCAAGTTAAGAAGTGATGTAATCCATTGTGGTAACTTCTGTAGTCGACAGACGAAGTATAAACATTGAAGGAGAGGGGGAGGAGACTTTAGATCTTGTAGGTCAAGCACATACTTATCTGTTGAAGCAATGGCTAAAGTGAGAAGATTGTCCAGCTGTTGGAGGGAAGAACAGAAACCGCTACAATCTTCTCCTCTAAGTTTCTAATGCCCAATTTCCTAAGTTGATTCAACCTTCCAATCTCTTTAACTATATTACCATCAGTTGCCTCCAAGTGATAAAGCTTCTGCAATGCTCCTAAATCTCCTACTCTTACCAATCCCTGTACCTTAAACCCTTTAAGGTAGCCAAAACGAAATAATGATTCTATGTCATACCGACAAAGAAGAAGATGGTGCACTTGTTTAAAGATCAGTGATTTCATGGTACAATTGTTTCTCTAGGCTTAAGTACCTTAAGGCCATGTTTGCTTTTCAATAAGTTATTTATTCGGGTAAATGTACTTATCTGACTAATTATTTCTCAAGAAAGACTTATTCAGGTAAATGCAAGGTAAATGCATTTACCTATATTCTTTTATTTTCCACGTAAAAAAAGGCAATGACCATTTTAACCATAAAAAATCCATTATTAAAAGGGCATTTTTGTCCCATTCAAGCATTGGCAACTTCCCCCCAGGTGGAAAAGTTATTTAACCACCTAAATGATGGGTATCACTTACCAAAAAACAACATGAATTTCTTAGTCAATGGGAATCAAAATCCCATTGACTAACTTTCTACCTCTCAAAATCCTAAAAAACAATGCCCCCTAAATGGAAGAGATTTGCGATCACATTTGGGAACATTTCCAATGGAGCACCCTGCAGTTCAATCACTCTCAATAGCTTAAAGTTACTAAACAAATTATTATTAGACTTGGGCACTTTATGTATTATACCAAACGTTAAAAGAATCAAGAATATCTTGTGTCGTAGGCTGCATTTATCACTTTCTTCAGCCAAGCTTTCGTGCCTTCATCCATTACTTCCCTCTCATCAACATCTTTTAAGAAGGCTCGCATGATGCAGAGTTCACATCAGCGCCCCCATCCACAATGCCCCGCAGAAAATCACAACATTGTATTGGGAACATCTCCCGATGAAGTTTCATAATCTCCGGTACTATCATCTGGAGATGTTGCTAATACAAGATCGGGATGTGTTGTGGGGCATTGTGGGGCTCCCCCTTGTGGGGAGCTGATCTCAACTCTAACATGCATAGCAGATCACTCTTGATGCATTCAGCTTCTTCGTGAACACCTTTCAATAACTTCACCTCTTCGGCAACTATTTTTCAATTGGTCTCTCTGAGTCCGATTTATATAATGAACACATTCACAAAATCATCTTCCTTTCTTCTTTCTCATTGCATTCCGTCACTCTCTCCCAAACCTTCATATTGCTTGGGAAACAAAACTTGTGATTGTGGAATGATGAATGCAAAGCATCTATTATGAATATATTCAGTACTATTGTTTTTTCCTCCTCTTTATCTTTTCTATTTGCACTAGTTATCTTTCGATCAATAATTGTGAATGTAATTTCATTAGGCTACGTTTGTTTGCGGTGTAAATCAAATTTACATCGAGGATTATTGCACCGATGGGTTCATGAGAATGTAAAATGGGAACCGGATGTTTGTCCCATTTAACACTCTTCTCGATTGGTAAATCATTGGGGTAAAAGTCCACTGCTTTCTAACCGAGAGATTGCAGTCCTTGCCTGTCAGCCAAGAAATAGAGCACTGCGAGCGGTGGTGAGTGGCGTATCAAACCCAGAAACTGGTGACCAGGGGTTGCAACAGGAGAGGCTCTCGTACGTGAGCGGCGTATTAGACCCAGTTCTTGCGCTTGGCCGCTTCTGTTGAAGCTCCATCCAAGAATATAATGGGAGCTTGCAATCGCACTAGTGGACGAAGAGAAACCCACATACATAGAGTCTATGAAATCCGAAGAAAGATCAAGTGATGTCAATAGAAGGGGAATCTCATGTTTGGGGTAATAAAGGACTCCGGATCTCCTACCCACAAAAACTCTGCCCACGCTTACCCACAATACACTACCCCCGTAAATTAGGAACATCTCTCCTATATAATACTATGCAGAGGATGAGATGTTCTCCATGTGTAGCTGCGATAAACGTGAGCAGAGTTCTAGTGGGCAGGAGATCCAGACATCTAATAAAGTGGAGCTAATGTTACATTGAGTTGCTTCTCTAAACCATCATACTCTATCCAAACTTGCATTAGATCTCTGCTTATGAGGTGCAGGCTCTTGTTGATCCCTTCTTTGCTTGAACAATAAGCCGCTGGAGTTGATTCAATCGACTTAAGGTTGTTCACGTTGATCCCAACATGATCATCATTTATATTAGCAAATTCGGGGCTAAGAATTGTGTCTAGCTCTGCAGAGAAAACGTGATTGGAGAAGTCTCCATTGTTGGTTTCATTGAACAGTCCCAGGTACTAACTTGTCACGGCACCTAGGAACCCACGAATGGCGAGAAAGCCAAGGTGATGCCATGGCCACTCACAGTAGTCAATTGGGAAACCATGGCAAATACAAAAGTGGTAGAGAAGGAGAGAGACTGAGGAGATTCAGGTTTAGATGAGTTAAACCTCAGAGGAGATGGGTACAGAGCATGACCAATCGGTTCTTGCCCCAACAACCACTGCTTTCGCCTACGGTCAACCACGGTAGAAGGGGTTATGCCCCACCATAGTCTTCCTCCGGTGGTCAGCCACTGTTGTTGCCGCCTCTTTGTTCTTGTCGGAGGAAGATGATGAACAGATAACCTGTCTCGAAAGAACCTTGCCCCGGCAAAAGGGGCAACAAACAGATCGCGGGATTGAGTTTTACACTTTACCCTTTACACTGATTGATGAGGTATATTAACATCTCTACCAAATGCTTGCAAAATCGAACTGGGGTATAAAGTTTACCTCGATTCTCATTTGCACCTCTACCAAACGCAGCCTTAATTTTTTTTTTCATCTGAGAATGGAAATAATTATGGCTGCTAGTTAATCGAATAGAATCATATATATAGGTTATCTAAGTTTGATTCATTCATATTCAAATTTTTGAATCAAATTCATATTACAATTTGATATTGAATAGTAAAATATATAAATTAATAAATTGAAACTTGGGCCTATAATGATTTAATAAGAACACAACATTTAAACCAACTTCACTAAATGGATACAATTTAAATTACATTTTAAATATATATGAACATCATCATCATGGAAACCTCTTGTAAAAATGAAACCCTTGGAAAATAAACCAAAACATCAAATACAAAGGAAAGGAATTCCTAGACCATCATGAGGCATCATCTACCAATATATATAGATTGTGGATATAAACAGGAAGATCAATTCTGTTAGACCATTCATCATATCCACCTATTCCAAGATATTGAAGGTTCCAAGTGCTGTGAACAACAAGTTAAGAGACTTCACAGATTCAGTGGACTTAATTTCTTATGTTTGCAGTTGAATTATGATGATCACTATGGTTCATCCTTGAGCAACCATATTCAGTGGACTTAATTTCTCATGAGTGGCTCGTTTCATTTCCTCTGTTTCACTTTTATAGATGATATACAGAACAGCAGGAATTCTGAGCTGAAGTAGAACCCAGGACGCTCTCTGGTTCTTTCATATGTGGTTCTAAGTTCTAACCCTGTTGCTGCTCTTTCTCATGCTTCCCGGGAGAGCCTACAAGGAAATGGAGATTCTCTGGAGAGGACCTTGGGGTGCAACTAATCGATGCTCTGACTTCAGATCTTTGGCACAAACACAGGTTTGCTTAAAATTCATACCAATGATCCATCCCTTCATACATAATCAGTATGCTGGATATGGTGTTTTTGTAGAGGATAGTAATGGTGAAAAGCCTTAACAATCTCCCCTGTTTTCAGAGGTGTATCTTGGTTTGCTGCTGGCTGTCATGCTTCAACAAGTGATTCTAGTGTTGTGGTGGATCAAGGGAATAGTAAAAATTTCCTCATGCTATCTGCTTTCTTGACTCTTGTATGATATTAGAGTAGAGCTGCTTTAAGTTAAAAATAGAGTCAAGTGTTTCTCCCCACTATTTACCATCTGCTGTCTGTGTTAAACTCTATGTATGTCTCTTCATCATCTTTACCAGAAAAAGAAAAAAAAAGCTGTAGCAAAAACTAGCTAAGATCATGACTCAAGGGATCAAATAACCAGCTGAGAAGCTCTAAACCTCTATCACAACATCGCCATCTGCAGGCTGCAATATACAGCCATGGTGCTTTACATGCTGCCATTACGGAACCAATAATCCCGCATCGCCTAAATAAGAAAAAGAGAAGCAAATAGAAGAATATAAATAGAGTGAAAGAGGGAGGATGAAACATACTTACCTGGACGGGGTCGATGGGTGATCCAGAAGGCCCATGGCCTAGGTAGGCGACCTCCATTGCACAGGGGAGGGGTGCCTCCCTAACATCTCCCCAAGTGGGAGAGTGTACGTCATAATTTGTGGTAGCGAGGGTACGCGTTCTTGCGGCCCCTACTCAATTCTCCAGTACAATGTGTTTGTGTTTTCTCTGTCCAAATTTGCATCCGGCATTTGATTGTGACTCTGACAAGTGTAAAACATAACAGAGGAAGAACTTGACAAAAGAGAGACTCGTTTTCTCGCTTTTGATTACATTTGAATTTTGTGATAGCTGATAACATTAAGGGCAAAACAGAGCCGTGATTTGCCATGACCAGTCTAATTCAATGTCTGGACCGGCCAATGGTTTGCTTAATCCAACTCAATCCAATATAAATTTGTTATTCACGGACCAGGTCCAATCCAATTTATTGGACCGGATTGGTCCAATTCAAAACCGGTCCATTGACACCCCATGACCTCTCTCCATTATTGGCTTTGATGGGTGATCATATCATAAAAATCGATCAAAGAGAATTTCAGCATGTAAAAGTGGTTTTCTGCACTTTTCTCCCTCCCCCTTGAAAAGAAGGTACAGATTAGCCTGTTTAGGCCTGACATTGACAAAAAAAATCAGTTTTGCATAAAAAAATGAATCAATTTAAATATATATTTTTATTTTGCAAAAAAATTAAAAAGAAATAAATTTAAATATAAATAGATATTTTAGTTTAAAATATATATAAAAACTGATTAAACCGATAAACCGACCCAAATCAACTTTTCATGTTTAGGTCGATTTTGCTTCAGGGTCAGTCGATTTCGGTTTAGTCAATAAGTAAACCAACTAGATCGGATTAATTGAAGAAAATGACTCAAACTGACCCAACCTAACCCGTAAACACCCCTATAATTCACAACCAATTATAGAATGGGGGGAAAATGAAATGTCAAATAAAGGAAACAATACCCTTGTCCTCATGCCCGTGAATCAATGCCTCCCGTCACACTTTTCATTTTGAACGAAGCACCAAATGATGCTTAGAAGTTAGAAGGGATTGATTCCATGGCGGGCCTTTGTCTTTGTAATATGTTACCGCCATGGATCAATGCCCTCGTCCTCAACCTCATGAATTCTTGGAAATCCATCCCTGTGAATAAATACATACAAAGAAAGAAACTATTACAGTCTACAAACAGAACTGAGCACTAAAATAAGAAAAGTAGCAGACCCACTACGAGAGTCCGAGAACTCGCAAACATTGAAAAAACAAAACCAAAACACAGGAAAAATAGCAGACTCCCCATTTGGAGAAAATGCAAGATTTTTGTATTTGCAAAGCAGATCTTTAAGCTAGTGAGAGGAACACCCTTTTAAGGGTGTCAATAGTATCCAGAAATCTGAATTCGAATTCGAGATCTGGCATAATAGAATTGAATTCATATAATTTGAATATGATAACCGAATATCCTATTTATGCTATTAATTAATTAATTGAATCAAATCGATCTGGATATGAGTATATGACCTGATTTGATTTAATAAACATTGAAATTTAACTGATTATATAATTCATATATATAATATAAAAAATTAAATACTTTAGGTAATTCATGTATAATATTTACATTCTATAAATAATTTATATATTTATATACTTTATATAAAGAAAATATTTATATTATGTATATTAAAAACTTATAATAATTAGTATGCCAAACTTGAAATGAATGAAATATTCGAATATTTAATTGAATTCAAGTTTTAATTTTTAATATCCATTGAATATCAAATCATGTTTTCCAATTAAATTTAAATTTGGATATTGCTTGGTCCGATTCAAATTTACTTTTTTATACCCCTAGGTGAATTTGACCAAATCGATCGATATTTCTAAGAACAACACAAACAAAAATTGTTTTGGCTGTAATTCTTGGTTTTTGGCAGTATGTTTCGGTTTAACCGAGACAATATTGAGTGAATAAGATCTCTTTTGATGAGTTGGATATAGTGTAACAAAGGTGTATTATATTTATATTGATATATAAAGGTATTTTTGGAACTTAAATTGTATAGAAGCAAACTTTGTCATTTAATTAGAAACTTTTTTTCTTGTCATTACATGCTTTTGTTTGTGTTGTAACTAGCAATGGACCGGTGCGATGTATGGGATATGATGTAAAAGAGTTATAATTGATATGAATGCAAGTTGGGGCAGGCTTGGGTTAGTGGTTGATGAATTATAGATCTATTTGCTGAAATTTTTGAGTGGCTATGGGTTCCAACTTTGAATGGACCTAAAGTTGAATTGAATTGTACTTAAATCAAATATTTTATTTAATCATGAGAAGTGGAAAGTAGATATAGGGGTCTAAGGATGAAATCGAATTCTAACCCTGCTAAACAACATATTGAAGGGCATAATGGGATTTTGGTTCTCATTGACCAAGAATTTCATGTTCTTTTTTCAAATTTATGTGGGGACTAGGGAAAGTTTATTGGGATACCCAGGGGGAAATTACCAACACTTGAATGGGACAAAATGCCCTTTTTAATTATAGATTTTTATGGCTAAAATGGCCATTGCCTTATTTACATGAGAAATAAAAGAACACGGTTAAGTGCACTTACCGGACAAGTACTTCCTAGGAAAAACTTACCCAAATAACTGCATTTACCCAGGTAAGTAATTTATCGAAAAACGAATGAGGCCTGAAAACCAAACGGCAAACCATTTACACCCTTAATCTAGGGGTCCCAATACATATCTTGTTTATAATAATCAAATTATAGATCTATTTGCTGAAATTTTTGAGCGGCTATGGGTTACAACTTATAATAATTAGTATGTATATTAAAAACTTGGTCTGCCCCTAGTCTTTGTTGCCTTTTCAACTTGCAATAGATTACTTCCTCTCATGAGTGCTTTAGATGGTCATTATGCATGTGGACAAACCATCTTTGTTTTTTCACTTATTGGAACTACTTCCTTCAAATGACTTCATTCCTAACCCTATTAATTCTAAATTTTCCTCCCATCCATTTCACCCTACACAATTCTACCACACTCATCTCAAGTACATATGAGCATATGTATCTAACAATTAAATGCATGTAATTACATGTTAGAGAGAGATAGAGATAGGAATAGATAGAGAGACATATAGGGGTGGGAAAGAGGCGTTATAACTAGATGGATTGTTGTGAGAAAGATTAGGAGATGTTTTGAAAGTAAGTTTTAGGTGGGGGAAATAATTTATGAGAAATTTTAGGAGAGGGGACCATTTAGGTTATTGAAAATGTGTGGAGAGAGAGAATTTAGGTAAATTTTTATGAGGAAGGAAAACCTCTCATTTGTTGTTTTGAAAATAATATGGAATAAAAAATAAAAAATTAAAAGAAAAAAAAAATCCTAGACTTCCTTCTCTTAATATTTTGTAATAAAATATTCCCTCTCCTCTTTTTTCTATTAATCAACTGAACCCGATCAGTGTGATGTCTGTACTAACTTGGCCTCACCCTTACCGTATCTAGTGATTTCTATCTTCTCGTAACTTTTAATCTTTTAACAATTCATATAACAACTCATATAGTTGTTGTACTGGTAATAACTTGAATATGAATGGAGAAGAAAAATAATGGAGTAATAGTAGTTAATTTCGGTGATGATGACAGCAATCCGACTAAAGTTTTAATCACTTTGGGAGACATAAATAATACAATCAATACCAAATCATAAATTATATATGTAGTCTTACATAGTTTTATTCTAATCATGCATTCTAATATGTATATCATTGCACGTGATAGTCATACAACACATTAGAGAGTGTTTAGGTCCATGCAACAACATCATTCCACTGTAGTAATACATATCTTTAGTCATAGAGGTGAAAGGCCCATACACAAGCTCAAACAAGGATTAATTAGAACTAATTGCACACTTAAATTAGCTTCTCCCCTTCAAATTAACCACTTAATTAAGGCTTGAAGATATATATCTTCTATATGACTCAGTTGTACCTTCATAAAAATAGAGTCAAGAGAGAACCATTTGCAGGTAAAAAGAACCAAAATGACGAAAGAAAAAAAAGGATGATGGCATACAATGTGATACAAGATACAATCAGAATCACCAATCTTTCATCAATGCCTTCCTGCAAAAGAATCAAATTTATTTATAGATTAGTGCATGACTCCGTAGTAAGTATAGGAAATCAGTAATGCTAAATTTACATTATGGAATAAATGATGTTAAATTTATATTTATTAATATTTTAAATAATTATTAAAATTTCAAGAAATATTTATTTCAAAAAATAACTTTTCAATAATTTTTAGAATATGGATAGTTTTCTTTTGTTATGATAGGTATAGGGTTAATGATTACCTAAGATTGATCGAATGTAGACAGAAATAGTTATAGATAACCTCTTTTGCATTTTTTACATTTTTTAGGAATGGATTGAAAATGGTGGTAGTGGGTTGTGAGGTTTAACACTCAGAAAATGCTATACCTTACAACTTTTCAAAAAATGCTACATGTAACAACTTTTCTAAATATGATTAGAAAAAGTAGAAACTAACAGTTTTATTGCTTGAACAATTAGGTCCGTACACAAAAAGAAAAGTAAAAGAAATTGCGAAAAAAAAATAAAGAAAATCCCACTCACCGATCAACCATGGTTGGCAGGCCAGAGATTCGCTTCCTAACGATGGAACAACAGAGTCGGTTCTAATCCTTGATGTCTTTACTCCATCTTCCGTCCAACGGATGAACTGAATATCAGGGACATGGTTTATTCTCCAATGATCGTCGCCATTGTTTGGTAACATAGTTGTTTCTAGTTCATTTGGCCATCTCAAAGAACTAGACTCGCTTGAGGTTGGTGAGACGTTCAATGCCCAAGGAACCTTCTCCAAAACCACACAGCGTTGAATGTACAAGCATTCTAGGGAATGCATTGCACCCTTCTCCACTATGACCATACGTAATTTTTCCAACTGATCAAGTAATAATATCTTTAGCTTCTGAAATCCTCCTGTTTGAAAGCATAGTTGTTCTCCTTCAAATGCTTGAAGAAGTTCAAGCTCTAATAGGTTTGGGAGGCCTTGAAAGGCTTCAAGCGGGCATCTGCAAGTCTAGAATGCCTTAAGCGTACTAAGGTCAAATTACGAAGTGAAGTAATCCATTGTGGTAACCTGTGTAATCGACATACCAAGTATATATGCTGAAGAGAGGGAGGAGAATTTACATCTTGTAGATCAAGTGCATGATCATCAACTATTGAAATAGCAGCTAAGGTGATGAGATTATGCAGCTTTTGCAGGGAAGAGCAGAAAACGCTACAATCTTCTCTTCTCAACATAATGCCAACTTCCTGAGTTGACTCAACCTTCCAATCTCTTCAACCATTCCACTACCATGGGTTGCCTCTATGAAACAGAGCTTTTGTAATGCTCTTAACTCTCCTAATCTTGCCAATCCCTGTACCTTAAACCCTTTAGTTAGATGTCCAAAGAGAAAAAAGGATTCAATGTCATATCGATAAATAAGAAGATGGCGCAATTGTTTAAGCTTAGTGATCCCTTGGGGCAATACAGAAACGAAGGTATGTTTCAAATCCAAAGTTTGCAGATTCTGAAGCTCGCAAATTGACTTGGGAATTTTCTTCACTTTGGTTTTCCTTAAGACTTTAGATGGAAGAGATTTACGATCTCATTTGGGAACTTTTCCAGTGGAGCACCTTTCAGTTCAATCACTCTCAATAGCTTAAAGTTACTAAACAAATTGTCAACAGACTGGAGCAATTTATCTATCCCAAATGTTAAAAGAGAACGAAGCTTGGTCAGATTTGAATCTTTAAGAACATCCCTACCACATCTAATCTCGTTGATTGAAAGGCGACGGACTTTGTTAAGCAAGACTGTATCATTTTCACAAATGGACCTAGTAAAACCCTCCTCCATTGACTTGATCACTATAAGATCATGAACAAGATCGTGTACTTGACACTTTCTCACCTTTCCATTAATTTTCCCTCTTTGCAACCTGAACCTGGTTTCTATTGATCAATTCATTGAGGTAACCCTCAGCAATCTCTTCCATGGTCATGTTCCCTTTCTTCTCAATGAATCCTTCTGCCACCCACATCTGAATAAGGTTCCTGCGATGTATAGAACAACCCTTGGGGAACAGACTTAAATACTGTTAGGCAGTGTATTCCCTTAGGTCCAATCAGAATGATGTACATTATGACATTTATCGTAAATGAATAAAGTACATATTTGATTCGTATTATTGTAGTGTATTTCTGTATAATACCCTTAAACTGGACACATGTGAGACACGTGTTAGTTTAGAATGTTCACAGCCGGTGGATTGATCTGGGGAGATTCATCCTGATAAGGCTGACACTGATGTGCTGCCAAGTTGGTTGGGGTAACCTGTCTCAGCTGCCAGGGTGAGACCCGAGGTACATGCAGTGTAGGTTTACTTGAAACCCTGAACCGGACCAGAATTCCAGTATTGCCCTAGACCTTGGTAATTAGTGGGCAAAACTGGAATGTTACACCTAACCCCTATACTCGATTATGATACTGCATTAGGTATCGGATTGGGTTGTCTTTGATATGCCAATCAGTGAGATCCTTAGAGGGGGTCAAAACCTAGGTATGTTGGGACAGTTCAAGAATTCATCTAAGTGAGTGATCATAGTGACAGGATCAACCCCTTTGTCGGACAAAGGTAATAATCGGGGATGCACTCTCTTTGGTGGAAACCAAAACTGCCGACAATTGATTTCAATCGTTGAAATTTGTTTTAAAAAGTTTGCAAAATGTTTTAATTCCCGGGATCCATGTGAGTAGAGAGCGCAACATTGTTCCTTACAGTCGAGGGAGAGGTCCTCTTTTGTCGGGCAGTGTTTGATCATTATGGGCTGAAAGGTTAAGGTAGCTTGGCCCAGGGACCACTTAGTGTAAGTGTTGGGCCCATTAGAAGCCCATATGATGGGCTCAGGGGGTTCACTGTCTTTTTAGTGAATTCGGCCAGGCCTTGTAACAGAGGCTAGGCTGAACCCATGTGGCTGATGTGTAGATCAATGTTTGGGTCTCACGCCATACAAGGAAACCCAATTGCGCAACAGTTTGGAAGGCTAGTGAGCACATAGACTTAATGGGCCTAAAGCCCAATTCGAACTAGTTTAATTAGATTAATTAAAGAGGTGTGGATCTGGGATTTGGATCAACAGATAGGATAAGGGATTATCCTTATCCTCTCAGAGAGTCCAGATCCAAATACAAATTTGGATTTGGAAATTCCTAATAAGATTAGGAGGGTTGATCTAATATGCAGATAAGATAAGGGCTTATCCTTATCTCTTAAAGAGAGTCCAGATTCAAATAAGGATTTGAATTAGGAAACTCCTAATGGGATTAGGAGCTGATCCCTTTAAGGCTATAAAAGGAGGAGGGGGCAAACCATTCTATACACAATCAGATCTCAGATCACAGAAAGAGAGAAGACAGCAAAAGTAAGACTGCACCATCTTCTGCTCTTGCGCCCTCCTCCTGCTGCCGCCATTGCCAATTCGTTCTCCACTATAGGAGCGATAAAGAAGGGCTTCTTGATATCAGTTTTTGGTGAAAAACTGATCTGGAGTTGTGCTCACATACCCTCCATCGAATTCTTGCTGAAGGATTCGGTTCTTGTGAAGAACCACCTACTGATTCTGCTCCATCTTGCAATGTGTCATCTTCAGTGAGAGCAGTCTTTGGACCTTCCTTGGGCATGAACACCTTCATTGTAAGATATTATTTTCTTTGTATCAGGTACCTCCCTCTCCTACCTTTTGGTTTCAGATCTGGTTCGGTTCTTGGTTTAAGATTGATCCTTAAAAAATGCAGTTTTTCTAAAACAGGGAATGTGATTCCCAAATGAAAAAGAGAAATTTTGAAAATTTTGCTCTACCTACTTGCAAGGTTCGACTATCCATGTGATGGATCTCTCATACCTTTAGTGGTATCAGAGCCATTGTTCAAATCTTGAACCGAATTAGATCAGATTTGAACCTGTACAAATGGGCAAAAGGCGTTCTACCCGATTTATACAGATTTTGGTTTTTCTAAGAAATCGGTTCCCAAATTAAGGGTTGTTGATCTGAAATTAAATCTTTTAAATCTGAATAATATTTAGAATAGTTCTTTATATTTTTCTTGATTTATGTTGACAAAAGACCAACTACTGCCACAATAGCTAGTGGAAGACCATCACAGTATATTTCTAGAAAGCACCTCCAAATCTGGAGGAAAACTTCCTTCAGGCTTGGTTCGAATTGCTCTTTTACAGAACAGAGACCAAGCCTTCTCTTCGTCTAGAGGCTTAACAGTCTAAACAGGGCCATAGTATTCTATGCATGAAGTAGCTATTGAATGATTACGCGTTGTGACCATTATTCTACTTCCACAATCGTTATCAGGCAAAGCATGCTTTAAGCCATCCCATGCATCTATATTCCATATATCGTCAAGAACAATAACATACCTTTTTTTCTTAAGAAAATCCTTCAGTAGCACTTTGAGGCCCCTTGCGTCCATGGTGTCCACTTCACTAGGGATTCTATGCTTGAACTCTTTGAAGAGTTGCTTTATCATATCTCTCAAGAGCTCATCAATTTTGAAAGATTGGGAGACGGTAACCCAAGCATGGTGTTGAAAATGCAGCTTCACTTCCTTGTTGTCATAGACTTTCTTGACGAGGGTGGTCTTGCCCAAACCCCCCATTCCATCTACGGAAATGACTCCCAGTCTTGATTGTCCGCCCACTAACCATCTGACCAACTCGTTGCGTGGTTCATCGATACCCACAAGCTCACCTTCCTCAAGAAGAAGTGCATCTCCTCGGGGATCATACAATGTGTTGTTATTAGTTGCAGGATTTGAACTTGATGACCCAGCTTCCTCATTGACCTTAAAGCCATACCTATGGCTTATGTCCGAAATGCCTTGAGCTCTGATTTTAATTTCTTTGATTTGAGTGGCTACTGAATGACGAGCTTTCATAAGAATGGAATTTTGTAGAGAGAATTGCGAGGTCTTTGTAGCACATGATAGAAGAACTCATCGAGGATATCTTCTGTGTCGTAGGCTACATTTCTCACTTTGCTTCAGCAAAGTTTTCGTGCCTTCATCCATTACTTCCCTCTCATCAGCATCTTTCAAGAAGGCCCGCATGCATAGCATAGCAGCTCACTCTTGATGCATTCAGCTTCTTCGTGAACACCACCTTTCAATAACTTCAACTCTTCGGCAACCAAATATCCAAGCTTGTCAACAACAATGTTAATAGCACTATCAGCCATTTTCCCTCTCTAGCTAACAATATTGGTCTCTCGACTCTCTGAGTCCGACTTATATAGTGAAAACACATTCACAAAACCATCTTCCTTTCTTCTCTCTCATTGCATTCTGTCACTTTCTCTCAAACCTTCTTATTGCTTGGGAAACAAAACTTGTGGTTGTGGAATGATGAATGCAAAGCATGTGTTATGAATATATTCACCACTACTGTTATTTCCTCCTTTTTTTTATTTTTCCTATTTGCACTAGTTATCTTTGAATCAATGATTGTGAATCTAATTCCATTCATTCCTTCTTCCGTCTGAGAATGAGAATGGGAACAATTATTGTTGCTAATGAATCAAGTAGAATCATCATATACAGGTTATCTAAATTTGATTCATTCATATTCAAATTCAGATTACAATTTGATATTGAATAGCAAAATAAATTAATAAATTGAAACTTAAAGGCCCTATAATAAATTAATAAGAATACATTCATTCATCTTTCAAATGGAAATCAATTTCATTTTAAGCATCTCCAACTATCAGTTGTTGATAGAAAGCAATATACGGATTCCCTTGTCGGGGATATATTGAACAATTTGAATAGCATTCCCCCTCTTTTTCAATAGCATCAAATTAAAACTGTCCAAAGCTATCGGATAGATGTATAATACAAATTGGATGTACGTCAAAGGCATCACAATTATAAAACATAACCGGGTTCGATAAGAAAACCCAACCGATTCAAACAAAACAGAACGATTTATAACAGTAACAGCCATCTTCTTGACCCGGCCCGGTGACCTAGATTCAGTCACCTTCTTGACTCTGGTGGTTGTAACATCGTTCACTCCACAGAGCGACCACAATAACTCAACCAGGCCTACTGATTTGGCTCTGAGCTCTGATTTTTGCCCAATTGACTCATTTAGTCTTTTCAAAGCCATTAAACTTCCTTTTATTTATCGAGAAATGATAAAAACATTAAAATTAAAATGAATCAAAACTAACAACATACCTGCAATAGCGATCTAACATCATACAGATCTCCAAAACTGGCGATGAACGAAGCGGATAGAATAAAGAATGGAACCGAGCCCATAACACCCCTGCAAACAGGAGTTGAGCTTATCACTACGCGATGCAATAGCGATCTGTGTCCAAAATAGGGAATAAATTGCTATTAGAACTCTCTGACAACCAATAAAAGAAATTATGGTAAAATAATTAATTAATTACATATTAACTATCTATATCTATATGATTACTTTACGATTAAAATTATGTTTCTATAATTCCTATTGCTTAATTAATTAATTAAATTCATTACAATAACATAAGTTAATTAAATCAGTTATTGTTAATTCCTATAATTAATTAACATTAAATGAACTATAATTATTATTGTTAATTAATTACTTATTTTATTATAATTCATATTAGTTACAGTAATAATTAAGGCATATTGTTCATTGTGTTATTCTTAATTAATATTAAAAGGCATTAATTAAACTAATAAGAAGTAAATAATTAGGGTAAATTAAAGAGACCCCCTTGTACTATAAGGTAAGTGACAAAGTCCCCCTGTATTTCTTTTTTGCGATAAAGAGCCCCCTGAACATTAGCCGTTATACAAAGACCCCTTCCGTTAATGTTCTGTCAGTTAACTTTAAAAAAAAATTCATCCAACTGTTTAAAGTTTTTTAAATGTTCAAACTAGGAGTCCGGACTACCCATGGATTGAGTGTCCGTACATCACTATCCAACAATGCTGCTTTGTGTATCACCACCACCTCCGCAGCAAAGAGATGATTTCTGCATCTCTCATTCAATATCCAATCCGTGTTGTATCTTGAGGGGAGCTCGTAGATATAAACTTTCAAATCGTTGAATAATCCTACAGAAAATCAAAGAAAATAAATATGAGTTAAGTAACCAAAGCAAAGAAACAGAACAAAATGATCCAACCTCGAGATAGGTGTATCTCATTCGTTCTGGATTGTTGCAAAACAGTCGTATTTCTATCAAACAAGGCTCGAGAGGCAAAGCTGTCTTTTGAAACAGAGATGATGGTTTTAGGAAACGAGGTGGGCTGGAATTCGGTGAGAAGCGGTGTCGGAGAAGAAGGGGGACTGTGGCAAACACGGCCATAAGAGGAAGAAGCTCATCCGATGAATATGTGCTGGAATTCTCTTCTTCATCCTATTAATCCTGTTCGTCGTCTTCCTCGTATCGGCGATCCTTCGGCCAACCAAGCCTAAGCTCACGCTCCAAGATGTGACGGTTTTCCAGTTCAGCGTCACTGGATCGAACTTGCTCAACTCGAATATGCAGATAACCCTCTACTCGAGGAACCCCCAACGACAAGATCGGCATATATTACGACAGGCTCGATGTGTTCGTGGAGTACACAACAACCAGCACATCACTCTCTCTACTAGATTGCCTCCGACGTACGAGGGTCACAAAGACATCATCATCTGGTCACCGTTCGTCTACGGATCAAACGTGCCAATTGCACCTTATCTGGTGGCCTCTCTGTCTCAGGATTAGAACATCGCGACGGTCTTGATCAAAATCAAGGTTGATGGACAGGTCAGATGGAAGGTGGGTACTTGGACCTCAGGTCACTACCATATCTACGTCAATTGTCCAGCGTATTTCACGTTTGGCAGCCAGAACACCGGTATTCAGGTCGGAACCACCTTTAAGTATCAGCTAGTGCAACCCTGTGGGGTTGATGTCTGATAAGTATCCTTATATCTCCGTTTCTCTCTCTTGACGTCTTTTATGAATCAAGGGGAAAATGATGAATTAGAAGACTTAACCAGAGACAAATCAAAGTAAAGAAAATAATAGGTTAAATAGGTTTTAAGAGAAAAGGGCAACGAAAATAATAAAAAAGTTTAATAGGGTATTTTGGAAATTTAATGCTTTCAAAATTCAAAGAGCTTTTGTCGCAAGAAAAAGTATAGAGGGACTTTATCACTAACCCATGGGTCTTTGTAATTTACCCAAATAATTAACCGAATTAGTGAATAATATAATTAATTAATTATCTGGTTCAGGTTGCACCAAACCCGAACCATTAGAACTAATGAACAAAATAATGTTACTTTAATGTAAATTAAAGAAAATATTAATGGTCCCGATCTGGTTGAAGTTGTGCCCGAACCACTAGTATTGTCTTCTTAACTCGAATTAGAGCTACAATGGCTGCTCGACATTGCGACCACAGTAGCAATTCTGGGTGAAAAGTCACACCTATTTTGGTCCAAATTGCTTCTTAGTTTTCACCCACCCACTGACAATAAACTCCTAAAAATATCAAAGAGAGAGAGAGAGACTAAGACGTCCATTGTCCACCCTTTATACAAACATTTCCTTCACTCCTGTCCATCCTTTATTCATAAACAAATAAGAGGGAGAGAGGAGGAGTTGAACAGAAGCCAAACGACTGTACTTTTTCCTTTACACTTGTTATAGTCCAAAACCTATCAATTCCACTGTATTTGAGCTTTGATTCAATCCAAGCCGCCAGATAATCGATTCCCACGTCTGATTTCGTTGCCATGATCAAACCTCACCTCCATTTTATTTTCGTTAATGGGAAAAGGGATTTTGATTTCCGAGAACGGAGCCGCCGCTGCTGGTAGGGGTTGTAGCAACGGTGGTGGAAGAGAAGGAGCATAGGAGACGACTTTGGGCTGCTACAGGATAAATGAATTAAAAAGCATAAAAAAAAATGTAGAACTAAGAGAGAGGGGGTAGAGAGAGAGAGAGAGAGAGAGAGTGAGAGGGAAGGAAGAAAATGCCGCTTGCAACGGCGGGGATGGTGGCGGCAAGGAATGGGGGTGGAGATGAGAGAGGAGAGAAAAGAAAGAGAAAATAATGAGAAAAGGATGGATAAAGAGGAAGATAAAAGAAGAGAAAAAACTATAAAAGAAAGAATAAAAGATAGAAAACCATAGATTGAAGGAGCTTCGATCGGATTGCTGCCATTGGTTTGCTGTTGTGTTAAGAGGAAGACGGGAGTGAACAGTGTTTATATCTGAATTAGAGCTGGGTTTAAATCGGGGGTACAATATGTCAATTTGAAAAATATTAACGATACTTTGGACTTTCGGTCAGGTTTGAACTAAAAGTCTTTTTTCAGAGTTATCAAACACTACCTAAATGAATTTTCTAATTAAATTAAAAAAATAAAAATCCATCTAATCATCTTCAATCTTCAAATAAAATTCCAAAGACGAGCCCTAATTTTTGGGCCATCAATATTGCTCTTTCTTCCATAGCAATTGATTATGTGCGATCTGGAAGCTCCTAGCTGGAGGGTTGTCTGGATGTACTCGAGTGATGAGTTGGAGCAAACTACAAAACAATGATCAAAGTGAACGGGGTGGATGACCCGAGGAGGTCGCTCCGATGCTTAAGTCAGTATTATGTTGTGGTTACAAGCTAGAATTTGAGTGCTAGAGAGCTTGGATGCAAGTAATCGCACACATACCTGTACCATGGAGGAATTGATGCCTTTATATAGCTGAGTCATCGCGGGTTTCCCGAAACAGTCCCGAGATCTGCGGCCTAAATGGACAAGATCCGTTTCCGCTTTATTCGGGGAGTAATGTATCAATCAATGAACCTTATTGTCGCCGCCCGATCTGGTCGGGGAGAAGATAAGGCTTGTCCTTATGCGCTATGATCCTGTAATATTCGGACTCTACTGGGAAGCCATTGGAATTTTATGTGTCACTTCGGGGTTCCTAGGCCTAAATGGACGAGATCCGTTTCCGCTTTAGTCGGGGAGTAATGTATCAATCAATGAACCTTATTGTCGCCGCCCGATCTGGTCGGGGAGAAGATAAGGCTTGTCCTTATGCGCTATGATCTCGTAATATTTGGAGTCTACTGGGAAGCCACTGGAATTGATTACGTGTCACTTTGGTTCCTAGGCCCCGAACTCGATTAGACGCCAAGGTGGCTTTATGCCGAGGTGACTTTATGACGAGGTGGCCAAACATCCGAACTCCGCATACTGCTGACTAGGCTTCCCTTGCTAAGTTGTCATCCTACAGGCAGATCGTGTCCACATGACCTTTATTTACTAGGTCGTACCTAAATACCCCTCATCAATTGCCCCCCACTCCTCGTGGCAGAAGTCTTGACTCGGCGCGGGGAGTTCATGACGAGCTTAGGTGGATTTGGCACGAAGTCTAGGTGATGTGGAGGGGGAGTCGTTAGTCGGACCAATTCAACCGTTCGGCTCAACCAAGAAGTGACCTAGACCGTGTACCCAGTATGCATGGACGTCAAGCCGATTATAGACTCCACGGATGTCAAAACACGTGTTAAATCGATTTCAACCTCGGGAGGCATGCAACCAGTTTTTCTAGGATCCGTCAGATCGTGTTGATCTTGACCGTTGATTCTTGGATCTACTGGTTATAAATAGGGGCCGGAGGGCCCATTTTCTTCATCACAAATCCGCATGTCCACAATTTTTGAGGTCGCGCTCAAGTATTCTAGTTTGGTGTCAGCTATTCCTGGGTCCAAGATCGTCTCTCTTTCTTCGGTCTTCTTTTTGGTGATTCCACCTTCGTTTGCTCTTTTGATAATGTTGGCCTTCCCTTTAATACGTCTTCTAACCTTAGCTTAGATAGTCTTCTAGACGGAAGCGGCGAGTCCGCTGGGGCCGAGGTGGGCACCTCGGATCAGACCGTGGAACCTCATCCTACCGAGGTGGTCACTTCGAGACAAGATGTGGGCCTCAGTCTGCCCGAAGCGGACTCACCTCGGCAGGAGTGAGAAACTTCTGGCAAATCAACTTCAACCTCACACCGAGGTCGGTTGCCAAACAACTTCGGCCCGTTGACAATGACGGCGGACAGGCTCCTAGCCTTAGTAGCTCGGTACAGACTCCCTAGCGACTTTGTGTATAGCATCCCCTTAGGCAACTTTCCTTGGGATCATGATCAAAATGAGATTGTGGTCCTCGAGGAGCAGCTCGTAGCCGGTGTGCATCCTCCACTTCATTCTCTTATAATCGAAATCATTAAATTCTTTAACATCACCATAGACCAGCTACACCCGAACTCCATCCGTAATATCGTAGGGACCATTTCTCTTTTCCATTAAGAACTCATCCTGTGTTCTGCCCAAGCACAGGCAAGCTTACTATTTGTCTCCTCGTCCTGGTTACAAACTATTACATGATCTCCCTAACAAGGTCTGGGCCTAGAAGAGGCGTTACTTCGTGGTCCGCAACACCGATGGGTAGCTTTTTCCAACTCACTAGAGGGCTGCCAACCAAGACCCCAACATTAGATTGGACCTGAAGACAAAGGAGGAGGTTTGATCTTGGGCGAAGCTCAGCCTGAAGTTCAAAAACTACGTGATTGAGGAGAAACTCGTGCAAACCGGCCTAAGTCCTGGTAGGTTGATACTTGTTGTACTTTTTCCATTCATTTTACTTCGGTATTGTATTTGACTTATCTTGTTTCTTATTGCAGTTGTCGTGGACGACATCCCCGCCGATGAGCTCTTCGAGAGCATGAAAAAAGGAAAGAAGAAGAAAAGAGCCTCCAAGAAGGCTCGCGTCGAGACTAAAGCTACCACCATTGAGGTCACTAAGCCCGAACACCCACCTGTCACCGAGCAGCCTCCCATAATCGATCTAGTTGAGGAGCACCCAATCAAGGCCACCCCACCCCGTATACCCGAGGAGACTATGTCTTCGGAGCCTGTTCCAATGATCGCCACCTCTACGGGCACCAATGATCCAATTTGGAGTATTTTGACTCCGAAGTTTGGCCTTCTTAAGAGCAAGGACGCGGTGTATATTGAGGAGGTCGCTTATTGGGCAGACTTGCTAGTTGCTCAGCTCGGGGCCCGAGTGGCCACATATTGTATGGTGGTATGTTCTTGAAATTATCTTTCAAGTTGCCTTATACTTAGATTTTTTGTATACTGATGCTTGTTTTCTTCCCTTGGCAGGTGAGCTCCTCTATCCATGCCTTGATCTACTAGTCCGAGGCGAACCTAAAGTGGGCTCTTGAAGCCGAGGAGTCTTCCTGAAATGCCCACACCGAACTTAACTTAGCTCGCAACGAAATCAACCAACTGAAGAACGACGCGCAAGCTAAGAAGGAGCTGCTAACTCTATTGATGACAGAGAAGAAGGAACTCGAAGAGCGTGAAGCGGCATTGAAGAGGGAGATCAAGAACCTCAAGGCCCATGTGAAAGAACGGACCGAAATCCTGCTTTAGGCGATGGAGGAGGCCAAGGTGAAGGCAGTTGAAGAGTACAAGTCTTCGGTGAAGCTTTGGGAAAGGTTGGTCGAGGCTGGGACAGTGGGCTACCGCAAGGGGTTCAAGTTTAGTAGGTGTTTGACCCAGCGTGAATTTCCCCACCTCGACCTCAGCGCCATCACCACGTCGAAGATCACCAAGGAGATGGCCATTGAAACCGCCAAGGATCTGGACTCCGAGGCAGAGAGTGATGACAACCTTCTTGATGACGAGGGAGAGGAGACTGGTACCGCCGAGGACCATATGGAGACAGATCCTCCTACTGAAGTCTTCGTTAAGGATGAAGAGCCCCCAACAGACTGACGCCTCTTTTCTTGGACCCCCCCCCCTTTTGTAATGCTCAATGTTCCGAGCCTCCGAGCTCGGTTAGGCAATTGTAATCATTTTCTCTTTTTTTTGTACTCGAAGTTCTTTATCAATGAAATATAAGTGTTTTGCAATGTTTGTGTGCAAATTTTATTAAGTGTAGATTACTCCCGATCTGGTGAGCTAAACCAAATAGAAGTGAAAATTTTTTCTAAGTATTGATTACTCCCGAGCTGGCGAACGAAACCAAATAGGTGTGAAATTTTTTCTAAGTATAGATTACTCCCTTGTTGGCAAGCTCGACACTAGTAGGAATAATCTAATCGTCATTGTATGCCAGGGTGAATAAACATTGTAGGGTACATACCTGACTTGTCTGTGCTTGGCTTACTTTGCTTTTCCCATGCCAAAGCGATTGGGTTTTAAGTTGCCTATGCCGAAGAGGCAACTAGGACTTTTATCGTGTTGAGGACTGTTATCAGCTCGGCACCATAGCCCTTAAGCTTCTGGGAGTGACTTATAGCCCTCTCTCTAGCTCGTCGTTTATTTGACCAGTTCGGTGATCTCATGAGTAACTTATACCTGGAGTTGTGGGCTCATACATAGTACCTTCTTAAGTTGTCGATGTTCCATGCTCGAGGTACCAGCTTCCCTTCCAAAGTCTCGAGCTCATACGTGCCTTCCCCGTACACCAGTCTTATACGGTACGTACCTTCCCAGTTCGGTTTGAGTTTACCCATGCCGGGCTCAGGTACCATAACATTCCGTAGGACTAGATCGCCGACACGAAACTGTTGCTTCTTAACCCGAGCGTTATAGTACCGAGTCACTTTCTACTGGTATGCCACGGTCCAGATGTAGGCCAAGTCTACGAGGTCCAGGTTGGTATGGAGCACGTCATTATTTGCTTCCTCATCATAAGCCTCAAGTTGAACTATGGGCACTTTGACTTCTACCGGGATCACCGCCTCTATACCATATGTGAGGTTGAAGAGGTCTCACCCGTTGCTGTCTTGACGGTAGTCCGATAGGCCCAAAGAATGCTGGGTAGCTCGTCCACCCACAACCCTTTAGCTCGTGCAAGAGGAGCTTTCAGCCCGTGGATGATAGCTCTGTTCGTTACTTCGGCCTACCCGTTTGCTTGTGGATGTGCTACCAAAGTGAAGTCCTGCTAAATCCCCATCTCAGCACACCAGTTCTGGAATTTAATATCTTCAAATTGATTCCCGTTATCCGAAATCAAGACTTTGGGGAGTCCGAAATGACACACGATGTTTTTCCAAAAGAAATTTTGCACGTTACGGGCTATAGTGCTTACTAGCGGTTCGGCTTCCACCCACTTCGTGAAATAGTCTACCGCCATGACTAAGAACTTCCTCTATCTAGTTGTCGGTGGAAATGGATCGAGGATGTCGATTCCCCACTATGCGAAGGGCCACGGGCTAGTAAGATACTTCAAATCGGTAGCAGGTTGATGGAGGATGTTGGCATGCCTCTAACATCTATCGCATTTCTTGACGAGTTTGAGTGCATCTACTTTCATTGTGGGCTAGTAGTAGCCCTAGTTTAATGCTTTTTGGGCAAGGGTCCTACCCCCCAGGTGTCCTCTGCATAGACCTACATGGATATCGTGAAGTACAAGCTCAGCTTCTGTGGGTCGCAGGCAACGTAGGTAGGGAAGCGTGAATGATCTCATGTACAACTATCCGTCTATGAGGACGTACTTGGCTGATTGTTGCTCTACCCTCTGAGCTGCATTGCGTTCTGCAGGTAAGGTCCCGTGGAGCAGATAATCAACGAGCAGGTCAATCCAGCTCGATTCCGCTTGCAACATGGGAGCAGCCTCTTTTGCTCCCCTGAGAATGCTGGCCGATAGGATTTCGGGATTTGTGTGATGAAGAAGGAGCTAAAGCTCGGTAGGATCTCTTTGACTCTGGTTAAGTAGGATGCCATAGTTGAGTCACGAGCTTCGTAGTCACCATTGAATTGGTTAACTACTAGTTGAGAGTCACTACAGATGATGAGGTGCTTCGTTCCCATTTCCTTTGCTAAGTTGATCCTGGAAATTAGCGCCTCATACTCCGCCTCGTTGTACGATGCCTCAAATCCGAACCGGAGAGCATACTCCAGCTTTACCTCGCTCAGGCTGTACAGTATCAGACCCGTGCCGCTTCCTTGCTAGTTGGACGAACCATTGACATGGAGGATCCAAGGTTCCTCGTCCCAGGTTGGTACTGCTACGACCGAGACTGGTGCCACACTAGTTGATGCCTCCGACGTGCGAGCGGGTTCAGTCTGTTCAGAGGCTGGTGTGCTGAACGTGCATTCTGCCACGAACTCCACCAAGACTTGGGCTTTGATCGCTGGTCGTGGCTCCAACTAGATATCATACTCACTAAGCTCAATAGACCACTCCGTCAACCTCCCGAATACCTCAAGCTTAAGTAGGATGTGCCTCAGAGGTCTATCCGTAAGGATGACGATGGTATGTGCTTTGAAGTATGGGCATAATTTTTGAGCTACTACCACTAGCATGTACGCCAGTTTCTCGATGTCGGGGTATCTAGTCTCTACATCCTACAGTACCTTACTTACATAGTAGATGGGCCGTTGAACCCGATCTACCTTCCTAATTAGTACCGAGTTGACTACCTCGTCACTCGCGGAGAAGTACAGCTTCAAAACATTTCCTTCCTCAGGTCGGGTTAAAACTGGGGTGGTACTTAGATACCTTTTGAGCTCGTCAAACGTGAGTTGGCATTCTTTAGTCCACTCGAAAGTCTCATTCTTTTTAATTGCTTTAAAGAAGGGGAGGCATCGACTTGGCGACTTAGACATGAAACGTTTTAGGGTTGCTACTCGGCCAGTCAACCTCTAGACTTCTTTTATTTTTCGAGGTGGTCTCATATCTACAATTGCCTTTACTTTTTCTAGGTTGGCTTCGACACCACGTTGGTTGACTATGTAGCCTAAAAATTTTCCTGAAGTGACTCTGAAGACACACTTATTCGGATTTAATTTCATATTATATTTTCGCAAAATTTAAAAAACATCTAAATCATTAATTAAAGATTCAGAGAACTAGGCTTTCACGACTATGTCTTTAACATAACACTCCACATTATTGCCAATCAAAGGCTCAAAAATTTTGTTTTCAAGTCGTTGGAAGGTTGCTCCAACGTTTTTCAAACCAAAGGGCCTAACTTTATAGAAGTAGAGACCTAGCTCGGTTACAAAAGCAATTTTGTCTTGGTCAGCCGTGTCCATCCTAATCTGATTATAGCCGGAGTAGGTGTCCATGAAACTCAGCAACTCGTACCCTAAGGTTGCATCTACTAGGCGGTCAATTCTGGGTAAGGGGAAGCAATCCTTTGGGCAGGCTCTATTCAGGTCGGTGTAGTCGACGCACATGCACCACTTGCCATTGGCTTTATTCACGAGTACTGGGTTTGTGACCCATCTCGGGTAATGGACCTCCCTGATGAAGTCTAGAGCGAGGAGCTTCTTGATCTCCTCATCATCTACCCTCCAACGTTCCGGGGCAAGGATATGTTTTCTTTGTCGGACTGGCCTAAATAAAGGATCCACATTCAGTTTGTGAGTTATGACACAAGGGTCAATTCCGGGCATTTCTGCCATGGACCAGGAAAATATGTCTAAATTGTTGACTAGAAAACTTACTAGTTGATTTTGGAGTGGTTCGCTTACGAGTGCACCGATCTGGAGAGTCTTGGTCAGTTCGGTCTCGGACATTGGTATGTGGACCGTTTCTTCCATAGGGGCAGCTCGCTCCTCGATGTAGTCTGTCGGTCGCTCCAGTTCGACATCCTCTACTAACTTTGTTTTTCCTTTGAGGGCAGCCACATAACACCTCCGGGATTCGAATTGGTCGCCTCGTACTACTCCCACTCCAAAATCCGTTAGGAACTTCATCACGAGATAATAAGTCGACACTATTGCGCGTAAAACATGCGTAATAGGCCGACCTATGATTGCATTGTATGGGGATGGAGTAGTGACCACCAAGAATGTATGCTCGAACCAGACAATATTTGGCCACGTGCCTGCCTCCACTGGTACTATGACATGACCTAAAGGCCTAACTTCCTCTCCGTTGAACCTTATTAGTGGGGCATCTACTAGCGTTAGGTCGCTCTGTTGTAACTACAGCTTGTCAAAGGTTTCTTTGAAGAGGATATTAGCCGAACTTCTTGAGTCCACCAAGATCCGCCTTACTTCAAAGTCATTGATGACCATCTTCATGACCAGGGCATCGTCATGAGGATACTGGATCCCACGGGCATCATCCTCGATAAAGTAGATCGGTTCTTTGATCCGATGTCGCTTGGGTGGGTTCTCTGCTTCATGCTTTAGTTCTCCGAATGATGTTCTCCCAGCCGCTATTGTGCAGCCCGCTACAATAGATCCCCTAGTGATCATATTAATCACCCCGCGGATCGGTCTCTCTTCTGGTAGCGGGCGAGGTGGTTGCTCGTTCTGTCTGCTATTCTCTGGGGCATCTTTTTTCCGATCTCCCTGTCGGTTCCCCTGTTCTTTTTCTTCATGTAGAATGTACTTTTTCAACTACCCACAACGGATCAGCTCTTCAATTTCATCGCGGAGGTTTCTATAGCTTTCTGTGTTGTGACCATGGTTCTGATGAAAGTGACAATAGACATTCAAGTTCTTGGTCATTGGGTCTCCACAGAGTCTGGGTGGCCATCTGACGATAGAGGAATCCTTTATTGCCATTAAGATCTCTCCTTGCTTCACATTCAAGGGAGTATAGTTCGTCATCTCCATTGGAGGGGTCCTGGAACGCTGACCCGACCTATAACTTCGCGAAAGGGATTTGCTCCTCGAGCTCGAGGACTTGCTTCTTCGCTTGGGGGACTTACTTCTTTTTCTTTTCCTGTTGTTTGTCCCCTCTTCCTCCCTCTTCCTTTTTTCCTCCTGGCTGGTTGTCAGTTTTCTGGTTTATCTCCTCTTCAGTGCTGATAAACTAATCTGCCAATTGGAGGAACTCAATGATGTTCTTTGGTTTGTTGGCTACAACGTGCCACTTGAACTCTTTATGGGTGATGCCTTTGCACGCTGCGGTGAGACATACTGTTGGGTCAAGGTCCAGTATCTGCAGGCATGTCTCGTTGAAGCGTTTGATATAACTATGGATTGACCCTCCCTCCCTCTGCACCACGTTCAGAAGGCTCTCCTGTGGCTTCGGGCACTTATTACTAGTGATGAAGTGGGCCGTAAACATATCTGTGAACTGCACCCAACTTTTGATGGAACCCGGCACTAGGTTTCTATACCAGGTCCGAGCTACTCCTTTGAACGTGGTGGAGAAAGCCATGCACATACAAGCATCATCGGCCTCGGTGAGGTGCATCTGGGACTAGAATGTGTCCATGTGATCATTAGGATCAAAGGACCCATCGTACTTGTCTAGCGACGGGACCTTGAAATCTTTCGGCATTGGGGCCGCTAGGAGCTCAGGTGTCACAGGAGAAGGCCGGCTCAAAAGAGCTAGCATTGTTCCTGTGGCCACCGAGCTCACCTCCTCTCTTTCCCAACCTTGATCTACTGGATGGCTGGCTTTGCTGCTGGATCGTTTCTTGCTGATGAACGGTGAGTCTTGCAACGTTGTTGTTGCTGTTTTTTCGGTGGAGTGACATTTGTACTGCCGGCCTCTGTGTTGTTAGGCACTTCGATCTTACTTCGAATAGTAGGGCGAGATAGTTCAAAGATTCTCCTCGCCGCTTCCTCTTCATTGTGCATTCGATGCTGGCTGATGCGAGGAACCGAGGGGTCTCTCTTGGAGCCCGCACCTCGGACCTTGGGTCGATGCTCCACATGGGAAATCTGCTGGCTGCGCCTCTCGGGCTGGTTGGGTTTGGGCCTATTCCTTGAGCTTTCTCTTCAGGAAGCAGGGGGAGTACGTCGGTCACCTACAATACCTTGAGGTGGGGTTTGTCTCGAAGGGGGACCGATACCTACGAAGTTATCTCCCTGCGGGGAGGAAACTGGTGCTGGTTGTTTGTCGGCTGGCTTGGTTGCAGTGGTGGGAACTGTTGTTGATATTGTTGATAAAAATAATACTGCTGGAACTGATGAATCTGCTGCATCTAAATCTGCATTGTTCGAATGCTCTGGATGAGGTCGTTGAACTAGGAGTGCCCGATCCCAGGGGGAATCACGGAAGGCTCCAAGAATGTGGTGCTCACCTGGGGGAGCGGGGCACTCACCTGTTGGCAGTGTGGGGTGCGGACAGTGATGGGACCCCGGATGCGGTAAGAGGAATGGTAAACTGGCCGATTGTCACTGAGGGTCCTTGGGGATCGACTATCTGCTGCTCTTCCCCGCCAATGATGTTCATGTTACCCTTACTGTTGTGGCTGGATGATGCCATTGAGGTTGAGACTGAGTTTGAGACTGTAAAAGATTGGGATGACCTTTCGATCGTTTCCCACAAACGGCGCCAAGTGATGATGCGCGATTTGGAAGCTCCTAGCTGGAGGGTTGCGTGGACGTACTTGAGTGATGAGTTGGAGCAAACTACAAAACAATGATTAGAGTGACCAGGGTGGATGACCTGGGGAGGTCACTCTGATGCTTAAGTCAGTATTATGTTGTGGTTGCGAGGTAGAGTTTGAGAGCTAGAGAGTTTGGGTGCAAGTAATCGCGTGTGTACCTGGACCATGGAGAGATTGATGCCTTCATATAGCTGAGCCATCGCGAGTTTCCCGAAATAGTCTCGAGATCTGTGTCCTAAATGGACGAGATTCGTTTCTGCTTTATTCGGGGAGTAACATATCAATCAATGAAACTTATTGTCGCCGCCCGATCCGGTTGGGGAGAAGATAACGCTTGCCGTTATGTAGTATGATCCCATAATATTCAGAGTCTACTGGGAAGCCACTGGAATTGATTATATGTCACTTTGGTTCCTGGGCCCGGAACTCGATTAGGCGCTGAAGTGACTTTATGCCGAGGTGGCAAACGTCCAGACTCCGCATACTGCTGACTAAGCTCCCCTTGCTAAGTTGTCATCCTACAGGCAGATCGCATCCACATGACATTTATTTATTTGGTTGTACCAAATTACCCCTCATCAGGAGGTTTTCTTCAAGAAATTATTGAAGATGGATGGGAGAGGAGATTTGTCAAATCCAATGGGAAGGAAGATGAGAAATTGGATGGAGTGTGGTGTTACACTTTTGGTAAATGGGTTGTCAATTTTTTCCCTTACGCTTGAGATTTTTTATTTGCTTTGTTTTCACATGGTCCCTTTTATTTGAGTCCATATCATCAATGAACAAAACATGTTCCAACACTCTACCAACACAATTTGATACCGTACATCTTATAAATGATGGGTCCCACTTTATGATGAGTCTTAATCTCATAGTGAGATGTGCGGTGTTTGATCAGATTGGTAGGTGGTTGGAATGTGTTTTCGTTAGTAGGATATCGCAACTCTTTTTATTTGGGACTTGGGATGATTTGGCCTGTCCATTCACCATCTTCCTCTTCGTCTTCAGGTTATCAGGGTTAGGTAACTCCTCCGGGATGTTATCATAATTATTTGGCTTCATATCTTCAGCAACAAAGACAAGACATTGGTTTTCCAGTTATATGTTTAGCACGGGTAAAAGCTTGATTGCCGTGGTGGGTACATGAATCACCAATCTTTCTCTCAGGCTCATTTTTTGGTAGAAATAGGAGGAACACACAAGATGGGAGTAGCTGGGCCCCAAGCATCCTCTTTCCATAACTGTTTTCTTATTTTTCCTCCTTGCCTTATTATCTTGAATCTTGATCAAAGTCTTAGAACTTCTACCTTTTGTTGTTTGTTGTCTATATTCTCCGCAGCAACAAGAGACGAGGTAGGTCGTCCAAATAAGTTAAAAATAAAAAAAGAAAAAGTACATAGAGGGCTAAATTTGGATTTTTAAAAGTAATTACCCACATATAAACAGATCTTGGCGGTTTAATAGTGGATTAGTTCATTTATATAAAATATATAGAATATATGTATACCGGTCAGTTTGATTAATCGTTGGTTTCTATATTAGTTAACCAAAAACAAATTGGTACTTTGGTTTTTTAAAAACACCAAACTGAAACCGAACCGATTAATTCGGTTAACCATTTTTTTAATTCAGTTTCGGTCGATTTGATTTTTCAATTTTTTCTCACTCCCAGTGACCAATAAAAAATTAGAAGGAATAATTGAATTTTAAGATTAATTACATCTAGGTTCTTTATATTTGGGAGAGATAATTTCAGCATTTCCATCTAATTCACATGTTTTATTTAATACATTTTTAATTTTTTTGAAAGGCGTGATGCTTGTTTCTTTATTCATTAATTAATAACACAGAATATTTAAAACCACTATTGGACTCAATCGAGGTTGGCCCCCATACATCTGAATATATCAGTTCTAAGGGATGACTGTAAGATGACGATGAACTAGGGAGGGGAAGACGATGACTTTTTCCTAACTGACAAGCATGACAAACTGAAAAATTAAACGAACCTTTGTAGGGAAGACCAAATTGGGACAACACTTGCCGAACTGCTTTAAGTGATGCATGCCCAAGCCGATGATGCCAAACTCAAACTAATGCTTTTTCCCCAATAAATGTAGTACTGTCGGAGGACGAAGAAATGGATGCTGAAGTAGGAAATTGATAGAGTCCACATTTACTAGGCCCACGGAGTAGAACTCTCCCCATATGGTCCTTCAAGAGAAAATACGAAGGATGAAATTCAAAGACAACATTGTTGTCTTTAGTAAATTTGCTGACATAAAGCAGATTCTTTGTAATGGAGAGAACATGTTAAATATCCTCAAGAAAAAAATTATTATTATTATGAGAAATAACTAAGGAACCAATATTTTTAATTTCCAAATATGTGCCATTACCAACTTTCACCTGATCAGACCCTCCATAGTCTGATCGAATCTATAGATTGTCCAGATCAGATGTGATATGGTGTGTTGCTCCAGAATCTGGATACTAGGCCAGATCAAACTATAAAGAGGAATCGATGTGCATAGCAACAACTGGATCCAAAGTAGGGTTCTAAGTAGGCTGCCAATCAAGACCAAGATAAGAGATATCAAACCGATGGCTACATTTCCAAACACCATGGCCAAGGATGTTTCATAATTTATAGATAATATTACTGCATCTGTGACCTCATCCGGGACCATCATTCTGGTTCCCGCGGCCGCCTCTACCTCTTCTGCATTGTGAATTGTTGTAAGACAATTGAGAGTGTTGTGAATTACTTTTATTGTTTGAAACAAAATTGGTAGAAGCTCCATCATCAGATTTAACAAAATGATTTTCCTTGAGCCAAAACTCATGATTGAGTCATTGGCCAACAACATCAACAATTATCAATCTATCAAAATCAGGTCTGTTAGCAATAGCAGTAATAATGGACTCATTCAGATCCGAGTCCACTCAAAATACACATAACAAGATCTTGCCGAGAAACAGGTTTAGAGACAGCAGAAAGGTTATTAGCAATACCTTTAGCCTTTTGTATGTATTCAGAAATAGAAAGAGTATATTTCTTGATACTCTGGAGTTGTATCTTCAATTGCAGAACTCTGGATCGAGAGTGGGAAGCAAATCACTCTTCCAATGCACTCCAAACTTTAGAGGATGAGGACATACCTACGACTTGAGTGAGTATACCCTCAGTAAGGGATGAAACGGTCCAACTAAGTACCAGTTGATCCAGTTGATACCAATGGTCGAATGCTGGGTTGATAATCTTCCTTGATGGATCTTCAGGGTCGTCGATCTCTTTAGGAGGAGTAGGGGTTTTCCCTTCCACTATACCCATGAGTTTGTGGGTACGGAGAATGGGAAGAAGCTATGCATGCCATAGGATGTATTTGTCGTTGTTTAACTTGATGGGAAGATAGTGGGAGGCATTTAGAATTGGTCATGGTGTACCTATTGTATGTGCTGGTGTCAACGACCCTAGGTTGTTGATCTCTCCTCCTATCGAGTTGTTGAATGAAGCTATGAGAATATGGCTCTGATACCAAGTTAAGAAATAAATAAAGAACAGAAAAACTAAATAAATTGGGAATGGTTCGATGGGGATGAAGAATCATTCGAACCCTGTATGTTTATAGATGGAGAAGTACAGCTTGAGTACAATACATAGTTGGAGAGAGTCAGATAACATTGAACTATATCAAATAGAGTTTATCTTAGGTTTGAACTCTATCTGATAGGATCTATCTAGTTAGTTGATTTCTATTTTAATCTAGACAGAGTTACATATGTAGATGGGGATCCATCTGATGGCATGTCAGCATTTGATGATGTGGTAGTAGGGTTATCCTCAATACTGAGGGACGACCTCAAGCAACATGTTGCCCCATTTCAGGAATCAGGGAAAAGAACGTAGTTGTAGTAGTACACAAGATATAGTTCTTTCACCATTGATTAAAGAGAGAAAGAGAGGAGGGGAGCAAGGAGATGGGTGAAGCTAGAGGTGAAAGAGGAGATGGGTGAAACCATAGGTGACCGGGAAAAATCATTGCAAAAAGCAGAAAAGGGTATTTTAAGAATTTTTTAAGAATATATTAGACATGTGATGTCACATGTAATGAAGTGTGAGAAAAAATTAACGGTAGGAGATGTTTTAGACAATTATCAAAAAACTTAAGAATAATTTAAGACAATATATAAAGAGTAAGAATAGAGTTAATCAATTAGTTAAACCATAAGGGCAATATAAGAAATCTGCCCAAAATTAAATTCGAACCCGACAAGCCTTATTTGATGATGATATGAAGACATTAAATTATGTGCATCATTTAGTCAAGTCTCGATCCATGAACTTCTCAAAAGAAAAGAAAAGAAAACGAAAGTCTTGACCTGTTAGTTAAGTCTTCGGGATCCCATCAAGCATTATTGTCTCTCCATTCATGAGAACAAAGGAGACAAGCACAGTTGGTGGTCGATAGGCATCTCCTTCAATGAAAAGGCACCCACACAAAGCAACCTCTCTGTGTTGTATAAGCCGAGTGATCCCTATCACTTTGTGCTTCCTGTAGAGACCTTAAAATCGCGTCAGTGGTTTCAGCCTTTAATTTATCATCTTCCTTAGGCAATGAATTCACAGGAGTCGATCCCCCTCTTACTTCCAGTTTCTTGATTTTCTTCCGTAAAAAATCAAGAAAACTAATCCATTCAATAATAGTTTAGTGGAAACATAGTGTATATTTTAACTAATCCATAAAAACGAAAGTTAATTTTGATCAAACAAAACTCATTAGAAAGAAAAGTCAATTTGACCATTCAACAAATATCTTTCCCCACGTATATGTCTCTTTCATAATTAAAAATTAGGAAATGTCAATTTGAGAATTGATCATCAACAACAAAGGGGATGTTGCCGTTTTTCAAAAAAATGGTGCCACGTTGGATCTATATGGGCATTTCAAAAAACGCCCATGTATCTTATTGTTTGGTTCAGCCGATCATTAAAAAATTAGGCATGTCTCAGAAATTTGGCGTTTCATGCATCGGTGAACTGTTTCCCCCAATGGTTGATTGATGTGTATCTTATATAGTGCTTACCTGTCAGTACATACATGAAAAATGGTGATGAAAACCACCTTACCAAACAGGATAGTGTTGCTCACTGCCTACTTGACAGATGCGTTTTTTTTTTTTTTTGTGAAAAACGAGTCTTGAAAGAATGGGTGTTTTTTCTTGAAAATCGGTCCCAAAAAGTGCCCACACTTCCAAACACCATGAAAAAAAAATCAGAAAAAACAGAAAATTGAAATGTGTTACGGAATTTGAGGTGGACCACATGCCCAGTATTGTTTTAGACCTCTTACTGCTCTCCTTGTTCTATATATTTTGAAATGTTTTGTGGATAAAGGTAAAACGATTAATGCTTTTTTGAGCAAATAAACCAATATTTGTTATCGGGATTTCTCCAATTACACCAAATGATCTTAGTAATCTAATTTCTAATGTAATGATCTGTTTGGTTTATTATAAGGATCTGTTTGGTTTGCAGTTAGAATTAGAATGGAATCAGAATGGTCCATTCTCATAGTTTGTTTGGTCTAGATAGGAATGGATATGGGAATTAGAATTAGCAGGAATGTGATTTCATTCCCAAGAGAGGGATAGGGAATGGCCATTCTCTTAAACGGGGGAATGTCATTTCAGCAGGAATGGAAATGGGATTCCAATTCCAGACCCCTATTCCCACGATTCCAGACCCCTATTCACCATGCAGATTTGTGTGTTTCCTTGTTGGGTTGGGACTAGGTTTATGCTAGCCCAACCCATTGATATCCCTCTAGGTCCTCCATTGATTCCAGACCCTTATTCAAGTGGCATGTATGCAGGTACAATCATGTAGAGAAGCTCCCAACTTAACTTATGGTCCATTTGGTTCACAATCAAAATCAGAATCGAAATCCTCCGGAATTAAAATCGGGGTGATCCATTCCCATAGTCTGTTTAGTTGCATTTGGATGTGATGTAAATCAAGAACCAATGTAAAATTTACATCAGTTCAGTTTTGTAGGTATTTGGAAAGAGGTGTAATTATTATCGACATAAAACTCCACTTCAGTTCATTTTTGCATGCGTTTGAATGGAGTAGAGTTTTACGTCGATAATCGATGTAAAACCTCATTAGTTCTAAAATTTTATGTCAATAATCGATGTAAAACCTTTAAACTCTTCCATCCATCGCTATTTTCAAAAAACAATAATCACTTTCATGATTCAATGTAAAACGTCATCGAGCAGGAATGGAAATGGGATTTCGATTCCATCTAACCAAACAATTGTAATCAGAATATCCCATTCTAATTCTGATTTCAGACCCTATTCCTGTGAACCAAATGGGCCTTAAGTATTTAATGACACTGGGAAGCTATGGAAGCTATATGTCTTGAAGCATTTAGGATAAGTTATCTATTCAATTTAAATGACTTAGGTTTGATTTTATTTGTTACTATGGGACCTTCACCAATGTAACATGAAATTCTTTTTGCAAGACACTTTAAATAAAGAAATTAAAATTAGATTTGATTTGTGATTAAAGGTCTGGGAGAACTTTCTTGACTAAGAACAAAATTTGGGAATTGGAACAATACTACCCTGTCTCTATATATTTATTAGGGTAAATTACAGATCTACTGTCACCCTGTACTTTGGTGGGTAGAACACTAAGACCCTAGCAGGGTCCCGACTAGCTGATTGTTAAGGCCTAGGTGTTATTGATTTGGGGGTAAGGTCTAGTCCAATTTGAAAAATAAGGAAATGTTGCAATATTTAGGAGAAATTTTAGAGGCGATTTTAAGTCTTTTACCCATAAATAAAAAGACAAAAACTGATAACCCCCAAATTTTCACTTGTAACAAAGACCCATTCTAAACTTTCAGATTCCAATACTTTGCATTAGCATTCTAGAAGTTAACTGCAGAAAGGATTCTCATGTGACTTTTACGTGCTTATTTAAATATTTATAAATTTCAAAACTGTCCTCATATTATTTTATGAGACCATTTTTTTCAAAAAAAAAAATATAACAAAAATAGAAAATAAAAGAAATGTAGAAATTTATATAAAACACAGAAAATACAATAAAAATGAAAAAAGTGGGACAATGCAAAAAATATATAGAAATTAAAAATAGAAAATTGTAGAAAATACAATGAAGAAAATATTAAAAAATAAAAAAAATACAGAAATACAAAAAACAACAAACAAAAACCAAACCAAAATAGAATTCATTGATTAGATGAATTCAAAAGGAAAACTATAAATAAGCCCAAGTAATTCAAAAGTTATTACCAAACAAGTTCTTTGCGTGCAACCAAAGTTGAGGTTAATAGAAAATAAATGCTATGGTTATAGGAATTTTCTTTTCTCAGTCCATCAATTGTCAAATGGACACTTTTATAATTTTACCTTTACTGTTAAGCTTATTAATCAAGGCATGGAGGCAAAAAAGTGATGAAATTTGAAAGTTGAGGGTGGGTCTTCGTGGCAAATGAAAGTTTAGGGGAAGGGTTAAATGTCACTACCCCCAAATTAAAGTAGGGGGTAGGGGGTGGTCACCTGTAATTTACTAATTGTCTTCGTTTTAAATTAAAATTTAATTACCACTTTGTTTGAGGTAAATGCTAGTTATATGTTTAAAGTAGAAACCCTCCTATCTGATGTCTTTACTTGTAATTTTTTTTTTTTTTTTTACTTTTTTTATCACTTATTTATATTCTTTTACTTTAAACATTTATTTATATTTATTAAATACAGCCTTAGTCAAGTCTTGAATGGAGAAGAACCTGTTAGTCAAGTCTTCGTGATCCCATCAAAGCACAGTTGAATTGATGATTACGTTGCCAATAACCATGTCGCCTATAGGTAGGTAGGTGGTCGATAGGCATCTTCACCCACACAAAGAAAGCTCTCGGTGTTGTATAAGCCAAAATCCCTGTCACCCTAAGTCCCTAACCCGAGAGACGGGCAACAACACTCAACACCATCCCCATCCATACAAGGAACATTGAAAGTAGGTTTCATTCAATCAATTGCCCTTGTGCATAAAACCCAATTTAAGACATGGTATTCACATTTCAGGTTAAAATTAAACAACTCTCATAAAAAAGTTATCTACAATTAATCTTTCATAAAATCTCTTAACCACACCATTTCCAAACATCCTTGTTATGCTTATTAGTACCATCTTAATTAGATATAATATTCCAATACATATTCTTACCTTTCATTGCTACTATAGTTAGATGTACATTATGAATCTTATGCCTTTGGACCGGCGGAAAACATACACTGTACATAAGGATGCAATGGATTAGGTTTGCCTATACCCAAATTCATCCCTTCCCAAACATGATCCATACAACTATAACCGAATTCATCCATCAAACTTCAATGTTTCTCCATTTTATTCACACCCTCTGTTCATTACGGATGATTTGAATTTGATCCATTTATAATTGGATCCCCTATTTGATCTATTATAATTCAATTTAATAATAAATGCTTGTATGCATGCAAACATGTGTCTGTGTCTATGTACGCTTATATGTATATAGCTGAGCTGGGCTTGGGTTGGGATAAGGTTGGGCCAAGTTCAAGTTTGGCTCAAACAACCTAAGGGTTAGGCCTAAGCTTAAACCAAAATAAAAAGCATGAATTTTTGGGGCCAAGCGTATCCTAAGGACCTAAAATCCAAAATCAGCCCATGTAAAGTTGCATGTTGGATTTGCTTAAACCTGGGATGGGTCCCATCCAAGTTAATTACACCCTTGGGTTTGATTTTTTATTAAATGGCCAAATTTATTTAGAACACAAAGGCTTAATTGTCCCACTATTGACTATTTATCCTAGATTTTTTAGGAAATCGAACTAGACCGACCAGTCGAACTAGTTGAACCAGGACCTGGCCAGTTTGGTCACTCTCTGATAACTATATTTGCTAAAAATCAGTCAAAATCGGCTGACTGGCTGATTTAACAAGAAAATTGGCGAATCTGTCCCGGTTTTGTGAAACCACTAATTTATTAAATAACTGAAATTTTAAAGCATGTTTGACAAGATTTGAATGCATGACATCTTATTTTCATATATTGCTTCATTATGACCAGTCCACCTCATGTTAATTAATAACATTTTATTGTATATATTATTTTAGTACACATGTATTTTAAAGAAAATATAAATTAAGAGACTTGAGCCCTGGTTATTTGCTTTAAAAATCAAGAAACTTGCAATCCATCCATCATATATATCAAAAAGTCCGATTCACTACAAGAAATATTGGCTAAGCCGGCGGTGTTAAACTAGCCGTTATAACACATGATTCTAAATACAAAAAGTGCTAATATTTTTATTTAATTTTTCGCTTGATGTTTTATATATTTTTCTTCTATAAAACAATGGTTTGCTTGGTTTTTCCTTGTTAATTACAAGGAGGGAGGGAAGTTAGACCAAGGCCAACGGGTTAGGCAGGGGGGTAGGCTGGGTAGAGTGTAGGGGTGATCATAGGCGAAGCTGGCCTTTGCACTTATGATAAGAGCTCTAGTTTAGACCGAGCCCCAGGCCAGCTTGAGTTCTAGGTTTGATTTTAGGCTTATATCCATTATATATATAATATTTTATAATAAATGATATAATTTAAAATATTATATATAATATATATTGTAAGTATCAAATTATAATATGTATACATAAAATATATAATATATCATAAAATAACATATCATATATATACATATTATACATTATATATAAAATACATACATTTAAATATATGTGAGTGGAAATCGGCTTGAAGTACTACGCCTATGCCTCGTCCCTAAAATTTGTGGTATGCAAACTTAGGCTACGACTGGGCCTGTACACAAAACGTAGGACCAAGCCTGAAAGTTTTGGATTGGGCGGAAATGATCATCCCTAGTAGAGTGTCAAGGCAGGTGGGTACTGGGTAGCAGCAAGAAAGGGGCAGGTGCACATTCTGCCAAGTGGGTGGATTAGGCAATGGATAGGGGTTCGTCATTCATGTGCTAGTGTCTGTGCACGCTAGGCAAGGCATGAAACCCCTACCTATTTCGGAAATGCCTTCCCCTCCATTCCCATTCATTCACCTTTAGGCTATCATGCAAAGGAGAAATAATGAAGAAAAAAGGCAACCATAAATGAAAAAAAATAAAAAATCCAAAAATTTTAAAGTTGTACACTTGAAACTAAAATATAAAACATTTTTCCTTTTGGTGTTCTAACTTCAAATGTATTGAAACCAATTTCAATTTGAACACTAACAATAAAAGGTTACAAGAGATTCAAGAATCAAAGGAGCACTTAATAGGTCCATTGTTTGATCATTGACAATATATATAGGGGACCAAAACCCATACTAATCTCCCCCCCCCCCCCCCCCCCCCCCTCTCTCAAATTTTCCTACCACAAAGGGTATATTAATGACTTTTTCAAATCATAAAGAGAGCCATGGTCCCCAAGTCCCCCATCCCCCTAGCTCTGCCTCTATCTCTCTCCCCCCAGGTTTCTGGGTGAAGCTAAGAGTGATCATCTTTAGACCAAGACCTTAATGGTAAACCTATTCACAAGCCAAATCAAAGCTGAGCCCAACCCTTATATAAAGCCTCAAGCCCAATTTAAATAGGAATAAGCAAATTTATTGTTTATTATTAATATATATTTTTATTATATATTATTATTTTTTTTTTATTTTATATAAGGATTTTTTGCTCAGACAACCTTTGAACTTTGCCAAAAAATCACTTTAGATCCTATATAATTAAAAGGGCCATTTTTTTCCCTCAAACTATGATGGAAAAGACCACTTCAAGGCAAAAACAAATGATGTTAAAGACATCCTTGACAAATTTGTTAGATAATGAATAAAATAATAAAAGCATGTTGATGTGTCACTACTCAAGTTTAAAAGGACCACTTTAATAAAGTTAATTAAGAAAATTACTTCATGGTCTATAATGGTATAAAGTTATTAAACAAATTACACTAATTAAGATAATTAAGTAAATTAAGCCAACCATGTAAAGTAAGCAATTGGATAAGTAAATTAAATTAATTAAGGAAACTAAATTAATTAAGTAAATTAGATAAATAAAGCTAATCAATCTAAATAAGTAAATTAAGCCAATGAAACAAGGTTTTAAAACCTACCCAAAAAATGAACCTCTTTGGTCATTAGTTTTTGGGTCAATTGTTCGATCGTCTAGTTGAAACAAATTAGCCTATGTCATTTAAAAAATAAAAAAATAATTAAAAAATTCCTCTGAGCCATTCATCAGGAATTTAGCGGTTCAATTGTCCAGGTCATTGGTTTGCTAGCCAAGTCAACATCTTTTTTTTTTTTTGGAAATTTTCAAGCTAAATATAAAATGGAGTCAAATAGTTAACCAATTCTTGGGTCAAATAATAACCGCTTTGGTAAATGATGATTTTAAAACCATGTAATTAAGTTAACTAATTGATTAAGTAAATTGAGTAAATCAAGCTAAGTTCGTAGAGTAATTAAATAATAAAATCTAATTAAGGTGAATAATTAAATTAAGTTACTATTAATTAAGTAAATTACATAAATAAAGTAATTAAAGAAATTAAATAAATTAATGTAATTAAGCAAATTGAGTTACTAAGTTAATGAAGTTAACTAAGTTAATTAAGTAAATTAAGTGATTGTTAGTTTAATTACTATTAGTTAAGCTAATTAAGTTAGTGTTTAATAATAATTTACACTTAATTATTGTTAATCATATACTATTAAATTAATTATTGGTAATTTAATTATTCTAATTTGATAAAATCTTTAAAGTAATTTATTCAAAGCTAATAAAATTTATTTTTTTAACTAATAAATTTTTTAAATTCTAAAATGGTCATTTCAAACTTTATGGTGTAAAGTGGCCTTTTCAAATTTGAGCAATGTCACATAAACATTCTTTTATTATTTTATTCATTGTCTATTGGATCTATCTACAATGTCTTTAGCATTATATATATATATATATATATATATATATATATATATA